>CM053026.1:465854692-466019044 GCA_028564925.1 Lithobates sylvaticus | reverse complement strand
TGACAAGTCTTCTCTCCTCCCTTTCAGCGCCTGTAGCGCATATAGATTACTGCCCTTTCTATACCTGCAGTTGCTAAATATTGAAGGTTGTCTTTTCTAATGTATTAGTTATTTGTAGCAAGGTTTAACAGTGTTGTAAGTTTCCATATACTTTAAACCGTGCTAATATATTTAACTTGTTTTTCAAGTTTTTGTGTCTATTTTGGTGATAATCCACAGCCAGGATAATGGTATTTACCTCATGTGTCCTTAAATGTGTTTGCTGTAATTTTATTTAACCGGGTGTGTCAGAGAGGCTGAGATCATTCTTGGAGTTGATGCGGAGATCCGAGAATCCAAATTTACCAAGAGGCTCCTTTGGTGGTGGTGCTACAGATATATGTCCCCCAAGGCAGTACCTGGACCCTCATACCTCTTTTATGGCCAATTACTTGCATATAAGCCTTCAAAATGGGCACTTTTGATTTTTCCTGTTCAGCTCCCATAGACTTCAATGGGATTCCCCTGCTCAGTTCGCAACAGAGCTCCCGAACCGGTGGAAAGTTCTGACGCGAAACCCATTGAAGTGTGGGTGTTCAGCCCATCTCTAGTAACATGTTACATGCTCAGAAAGGTGAACTTAGCCTTTAAAATTGCCCAACCCTAAAAAATAAGAAGAAGACAGTCCCCTCTGGGTGATCAATGCACATTTGTACATTGCAAGGATTTTAACAAACTTTGTTTGAGAGTCCTACATTTTGTTGCTCTGAAGGAAATGCTGTCTGTTTGTGTCACAGTGAATATGAAGGGGAGTGACTTTATCATTATTAATCAGCCGATGCTCTTGTAGAGTTCTAAATTGCAGTTTCTGAATCCCTTTAAACGTTATTAATTCTTTGGGAGTATCTCTCCAAAAATGAAATGTTTGCTGCAGAGGATGCCTAAAATCTGACTTTTACCTTAGTGCAAACTTCTGGGAAAATTTGTGAGCCAAGCACAAAGGTAGGGACACCGGTTCGGTTCGCACCAGAACAAAAAATTTGTGCGAACACCGTTAAATTCTATGGGACACGAACATAAATCAAAAGTGCTAATTTTAAAGGCTTATATGCAAGTTATTGCCATAAAAAGTGTTTGGGGACCTAGATACTGCCCCAGGGTACATGTATCAATGCAAAAAAAAGTTTTTAAAACTGAAGTTTTTTCAGGAGCAGTGGTTTTAAGAATGCTTAAAGGGAAACAAAAAAAATAACATTTTTTTTTTTAATATCGTGCCTGGGGGGGGGGGGGGGGGTGTCCTCTTAGTTTGCCTGTAAAATAGCACATTAACCCCATGTTTAGAGAAGTATCACAGCAAAATGACATTTCTAAAGGAAAACACGTCATTTAAAATTGCTTACAGCTGTAATGCATTGTCAGAGCCCGGCAATATACATAAAAATTAAGTTAAAAAACAGCGTGGGTTTCCCCCCCAGTCCATACCAGGCACTTCGGGTCTGGTATGGATATTAAGGTGAACTCCACGCCAATACTTTTTTTTTAAATGGCATGGGGGTCCCCCCCCAAAATCCATACCAGGCCCAAAGGTAAAATGATAACACCTGGCCTGTTAGTGGGCCCTGAGGACAGGGTTGATGATCACTGCACTATATTATATATTGTACACTGCACTATATACCCTGCACTGTATTATATATACTACACTGAGTGCACTATATGCACTATATACTCTGAACTGCAGTATATATACTATACAAACTGCACTATATACTCTGCTGAAAAATTGGGTCTTAGGTATTGGTGGAGGCAGAACAGGGTAACCCCTCACAGTTACTCTTGTTGGGCGTAGGAATGGTCCCTGCTGTTAAATATTATTTCAAAAATTGTAATTACATGTCCCTGTTAAACAGGGGCAGCAACATTGGGCCTTAGGTGTTGGTGGTGCCAGAACACTGTAACCCCTCACAGTTACTCTTGATGGTGCAGGAACGGTCATTGCTGTTAAATATTATTTCAGAGGCTGCTTGCCCTCTTTTAGTAGCCTGTGAGCATCTGCCTCTCCTTGGAGGCCTTCCGGACATGATGGGTATTTTTTTTTTTAACACCGCACTACACTTTATTATATACTGTGTACACCGCCTGAAGTGTATTTGAAACTGTACACACTGTATTATATACAGTGTACACTGCCTGCACTGTATTAGAAACTGTACACCGTCGAATGCACTGTATATTTAGGCTACGCTAAATGCAGATTATATATATATATATATATATATATATATATATATATATATATATATCTCAAATACACTGCCACTAACTAACTAACCTGCCTGCCTAATCTAGCTCAATCTCTCTATCTCCGTCCTCACTATCCTCACGGGTGCTGTGTAAGCAGCCTTATATAGTGTGGGGCGTGGACTTAGTCCCCCTGAGCCATGATTTGCCAAAGGCACCCTCTCTACTGGGAAAGGATCAGCAGACCCCCTAATTTGATTTGCACTATTGGGGATTTATACAATATATCTATCCACTTGCAGAAGGAAGGACCGAATCCAAAGACCTGAAGGACTGATTTCATGTATTGCCATGTTACCATATCGAAGGCTTTTTCAATATCTAATGCAACCATTACACGGGTTTGGGAATGAGAATTTGGGAGCTGCAGATGAGTGAGAACTCTTCGCAGGTTGATGTCAGTGGATTTTCCTGGCATGAACCCGGTTTGATCAGTGTCAACCAGTTCAGGCAGAACTCTGACCAACCTAGTGGCGAGGACCTTGGCCAGAATTTTTAAGTCGTAGTTTAATAAAGAAATAGGCCTGTAGGAGGCACAGAGTTTTGGGTCTTTACCCAGTTTAGGGATGAGTTTAATGTAGGTACCATACATAGTGGGTGGTAAGGAGTTAACCTCTAAGCAGTGGGAGAAAAGTAGCTGAAGTTTGGGAGCTATAATCTTGGTGTATCTTTGTACCAGTCACTAGGGAGGCCATCTGGGCCAGGGGTTTTGGAGGGAGGGAGTGAGGCAATGGCCAACTCTATCTGGTGGGTTGTTATTGGGGCATCTAGGGCCTCGATCTCTGCAGATGGCAGGCTGGGGAGATGTAATTTTTGTAGTTCAGAATCGATAGTCTCAGGAGTAGGGCAATGTGGTTGGTAATATGAGTTCCTAAAGAAGGCATCAGGATCAGTAACACTGGTCCCGGTCCCCAACAACAATTCAGGGACTATAGTTTGAAGATGTGGGTGAGCCACCAGATTGGCTAGCAAGCAGTCTTTTTTATCGCCCTTTGCAAATATTTTACAGGACAACAATTGGACATTGGTTTGGGTTAGAGAGGTATAATGTAGAGCTATATTCCTCCTGGCTTGGGCTAGTTGGAGATAATTGGATGGTGTGGGATGCTCAGCAAAAGAGGTCAAAGTGTCAGCCTCTAGACCCTCTAGTCTTGAGGTTTCAGAAGCACAATCAGACCTGGTAGCTTTAATGGCCGAAATATAAGAGCCATGGGTCATGGCCTTGAAGGCATCCCACGCCACCACAGGAGAAGCTGTGTCTGTATTTTGAGACCAGTAATCTTTGAGTTGTGGAGATATGAGCTCAGCTACACTGTCATTGTTAATCCATCTGGGAGCTAGCCTCCATAGCCCAAAACTTTGGAGTTGGGAGATACGAGGCCTCAGAGACTTTAGAGAGCACTGGAGCACTACCAAAAGCAAAAAGCTATTCTGGAGCCAGATTTATGGGCTGTGGACAGATGTGAAAAAACTTTGGAGTCAGTATGTTTCCATCTCATTGAGCGAGATTAGGGGAAACAGTGTGCTGGGGGTTAGAGGAGTCTAGGTCTGGGTCGAGGATTGAATTAAAGTCCCCAGCAAAAATCATATGTGTAGAGGGGAGGGGAGCTAGTTTCTTGCAAATGGAGAAAAGTAAAGTGGGGTCTACAGGAGGGGGCAGATAGACATTTACAAAAGCCCAGAGAACTGAGAGAAGTTCCAGTAATAAAATGATATATCTGCCATTGGGGCCCAAAATCACTCTCTCTACTTTACACGGTAGGGCTTTATGAATTAGGATTGCAACACCTCTTGCATAGGTCAAGTATGTAGCATGGAAGGCCTGTCTCACCCAAGATCTATGCAGAGCCAATATCTTACTTCCCATGAGATGGGTCTCTTGTAGAAATAGGATATGCGGCTTGTGGGACGCTAAAAATTTGAACATTAAGGAACGTTTAAATTTATCATTCAGGTATCGTATGTTCCAGGAAATCAGTCTAACAACAGACATAGACATCATGTGATAACTTCAGATAGTTAGTGAAGACCATTGCTAAATCTTTCAGTAATAACCCTAGAGAAAATTCCCTCAGCAAACAGTGATGCAGAAAAGGAAATTAATCACCATAAGCATGACAGTGTAATCAGACAACCGAGCAGTTTGACCCTTAGCAAAAAACTCCCTACTACTTAGCCAACACCCCAACATAACTGGCTAGTAGTTTAACCCTTAAACTTTTATACCAACAAAAATCACCTACGTGAGGCTCAAAGTTCCAGGGAAGACCCCTGATGGTGTCCGGCCTGTAACAGCAGGCGATGGTACGGGGACGTGTATCCCATCACATCCGGTGGGAGACCGGATAGTCCAGAAATGCCCGACGCGGGTACGGTGTCATAAAGATTTGTCTTGCTGTAGCTCCGATTAGCTAGAATCAAATAAGATCAGGAGAGTGCATCGCCCCAAGTAGGGGAGTGAGCCGCACCAGTCCCCCGCCATGGAAGGGACTTGCGGTAAGACTCTGGGAGCAACATGAGTCAGCAAATGGAAGGCCAGCCTACCTCCCGCTGCAGGGCAGTCCTGCTAGGTGGTCACTAGGATGAAGAAGGATGTCAGACAGCTGGGTAGAGGGGTCCCCCTGCATGTCACCACTGTGGGAGAATGGTATTGCTCCACACATTGTAATATGCTGAATTGATCAAGCAGCCCTGAAATATGAACAAATGAACCTTGGAACAAAAACAACAGCCAGGAATGTAAATTGGAGAGTAAGCACAAAGATTACTGCAGAGATAGTAGCCAGGTATCTGCCTCATCAGGGGATTCAAAAAACTTCACAGAACCACCATGTTGAACTCGCAAGCGACTTAGGTAGAGTATTGAATATTTGATATCTCGCCCCCGAAGCCGTCTTCTGACATCAATGAAGGTCTTGTGACGTCTTTGTAAATCTGCAGCGAAGTCAGGGTAAGGATGCACCCTTGTATGTTCATAGGAAAGGGTGGGATGCTTCCGGGCCTCACTGAGGATGTGATCTTGGTCTCTGTAATTGAGAAACCTCACTAGGAAGGGCCTCGGTGGAGCCCCAGGGGTGCCCCGGCCAGTTGGGACTCTATGGGCCCTTTCCACCACGTAGGTCAGGGGGACCTTGGTCAGGTTAAGAAGGGTCTTAAAGAAAGCCTCCACAAACTCAGCTAGACGGTCCCCCTCTACCCCCTCCAGAAGACCCAGGACCCTGACATTATTCCTCTTCATCAGATTTAGACACCAGGGATTGGACGGTGAGCTGTAATGTGAGGAGGGCAGCATCATGGCGGGTAGTGTGATCCTCTGTGGTAGAAATCCGTGACTCAGTTTCAGAAAGTCTGCCCCTGATTTTATCCAAATCTGCCCTGATGAGGTTACATTCCTCAGCCAGGTGATCAATGCGGACCAGTAAGGAGGTTCTACTCTGTTCTATGGCTGTAAGGATAACAGTGGTGTCACTTGCCTGTTGTGGCGCCTGCAGAGGTGGAGAGGCCACCGGGTTCGCTGCCAGTTCTATATCTGCTAACAGCACTCTAAATTGATCAAGAATGGTGCTGGGACACTGGGCAGACTGTGTGGGCGCCTTTTTGGTCACTTATTTGCTCTTTGAGGGCATGAACAGGCGTTCTGGGGATTTTTGGGCTGAACTGCAGGATGGTGGATTTGTCCCTTTAAGAGCCTGTGTTGTGCAGAGAGGGAGACTTCCATGCAGGGGTGGCAGACACGTGACATTGGTGCACTGTTGAGCTCCCCCACTGAGGCCTAATGGGACCGGTTGACAGCCCCCAGATGCTGCATGCCTTATCAGCCCCCTCCAGGGATGTTGTCACAGGGATGGGAGTGTGGAGCAGCCATTCTTCCCGCGGATCACGGCACCAGAGCAAGGAGGATGCAGGAGGCTCTGTAGGCCTCAAGATGGCGGTGGGCCTTGGATGCGTGGAGCTGGCCGTATGGGACCATCCGACAGCCCCCCAATGCCACGTGCCTGATCCGCCCCCTCCAGGGATGTTGCCACAGGTCTTGGAGTATGGGGCGACCGCTCTTCCCGCGGAGGATGCAGGAGACTCTGTAGGCCTCAAAATGGCGGTGGGCTGTGGATGTGTGGAGCCGGCCACGGCCTGCATAGTGACAGAGTTGGCTAGCCGGGCTCCAAAATTTAGGCTGGGGCTGAGGCAGGGGATGTCTGGGGATAAGCAGGGCAGCTGTACAGGCTCACCAGGGTGTGCTGTGGGAAGGATGGCGACGGATTGCTGCAGGATAAACAGAGCTCTTTACCAGCACGTCCTCCTCGGCTCACAAATGGACATGCCCCCTGTAGCTGCTGACTTTTAATAGGCACAACCTCACCTGTCCCACGATCCAGCAATTCGGTCACCCGAACCCTCGGTTCTCTCCCTCGCCTCTCCTCGGCCCTAGCATCACAAATGTGGGCACCCGGCTGTGAAGCCTCAAGCGGTGCTGCGCCTCCTCAATGACCAGGCAATCTTCTGGGACCTGTGACGTGTCCCAGAAGATTGCAGGGAGGGAGCTGGAGAGGAGAACTTCCACTCGAGTCACCAAGATGCAGTGGTGTAACTAGAACCTTCAGGGCCCCGGTGCAAGAAACCATGAAGGGCCCCCCTGAACCCCAGCCGAGGCCCTTCCCTCCGAGTCCAGTGGTGGAACTCCAGGGCTCGGTCACAGGTACGACTTTTGTGAGCCCTGTAGTTCCACCACTGGTATCAGCATTTTTATTTTTTTTATTTTTTAGGAGTCCAATTGGGGGACTTAGGTGAGATATCAGAGGTCTAACAGACCTATGATGTTACACCTTTGAGACAAAGAGGAAGAAGGGAAAGGGAAATTGTGACCCTGTCCTGTGGGGAGAAGTGGGCCCTGTCCCCAGGAGAGATTGGGTCCTTGTCCTTAGGGGAGATGGGTTCCCTGTCCCCATGTAAGTAGGGGTCCCTGTCCCTAAGGGAAATAGGGTCCCTGTCCTCTGGGGAGAAGTGGGCCCTGTCCCCAGGGGAGATGGGGTCCCTGTCCCCAGGGGAGAGATGGGGTCCCTGACCTTAGGGAGATGGGGTCCTTGTCCTCAGGTGAGAAGGGGTGCCTTTCCCCAAGGGAAATGGGGTCCCTGTCCTCTGGGGAGAAGTGGGTCCTGTCCCCAGGGGAGATGGGGTCCCTGTCCTTAGGGGAGATGGGGTCCCTGTCCCCATGTGAGAAGGGGTTCCTGCCCCCAAGGGAAATGGAGTCCCTGTTCTCTGGGGAGAAGTGGGCCCTGTTCCCAGGGGAGATGGGGTCCCCATTGGAGATAGGGTCCGTGTCCCCAGGTGAGAAGGGGTCTCTGTCCTCAGGTGAGAAGGGGTCCCTGTCCCCATGGAAAATGGGGTCCCTGTCCTCACGGGAAATGAGGTCCCTGTCCTCTGGGGAGAAGTTGGCTCTGTCCCCAGAGGAGATGGGATCCTTGTCCCCAAGGGAAATGGGGTCCCTGTCCTTTAGTGAGAACTGGGCCCTGTCCCCAGGGGAGATGGGATCCCTGTCTTTGGGGGACATATCTCCCGGAAAGACCTGTCAACATCTGTGTATGACGGGGAGGAGGGGGGGTGCTGGCAGACAAGCCTGCGGTGTCCTTTGGAGGGCCAGTTCTCATAGGGCTGCACTGCATCTGTGTGCTTAAAGTTTGTTTGCCTGGGAGAAGCATGCAGTGCAGTGTGAGCCAGACTCAGGGGGCAGGACTCTGGATGGGGAGGACACACACGGGACTGAGCAGCATTGCATGGAGCAGGAGAGGGGGACCCGGAGGAGCGGCAGAGGACACAGAACAAAGGGAAATACTATAGAATGTCACATGAGTTAGAGCTTTGAGTCTGCTTGGGTTGATGACATCACCTCCAAAATGGCGTTGCTCCCGGGGGCCATCTCTAGGCTTTTCTATAAGGGGGTGAGCAACTATGTCCACCTTCATACATTTTAGTACTACAGCTTTTATGATAGAAACATGATCTATGAATGGAGGTTGGGCAGTTGATTGAAAGGTATGCCCCCCATTCATAGATCATGTTTCATTCATCGAAGCTGTAGTATGGCTTTTGTGAATGAAGAAGCAGAAAGGGTGGGCATAGTCAACACTCTTGATGAGTGCCTGTGACATTGGTGGAGGAAGATTTCTGCTAAACAAGGACACAGAAGCACAAGGGACACATCACAATGAATGTAAGTAATGCCAGTTGTGCTTATTCATTATTAACTAATTTGCTTACTTTTTTAAGAAAACGTATAGCTTTAAGGCTTTTTTAAAAGCTGTATACATAATTTTGCAGGTAGTATTAGTGAACTGGGATTGCCACTGCTAGCATAGAGTATGCTCACTTCAGTGTAATTCTGAGAATTTTTTAACCTAGCTTTATTTGCAGTCCCCTGTCTTGTCTTGTATGTACCACCTTGAACATTTTTACACCAACATCGGAACACTGGTTAAATATGTGATGAGGAGTTGGAAAATGTTAAACCATTGTTGCTTACCAAGCATATTATAGCATAAACCTCTAATCAAGCTGTCATTTCTCTTTAGAAAAATAGCACAGTAAAGCCTTCTTAGAACAGAACGTGTCTACATTTCTCACTTTAATCTCTAAAATAAGGGTTTTATTCCTTATTTTACTAATAAACAATAAATAAATAATAAATAAATAAATAAAAACTCCATAAAAATATCCCATAGTTTGTAGATGCTACAACTTTTGCGCAAACCAATCAATATATGCTTATTGGTATTTTTATTTACCAAAAATATGTAACAGAATACATATTGGCCTAAATTGAAGAAGAAATTTGATTTTTACATTTTTTTTATTGGATATGTTTTATAGCAGAAAGTAAATAATATTGTTTTTTTTTTTCAAAATTGTCTGTCTTTTTTTGTTTATGGCACAAAAAATTAAAAAAGCAGAGGTGATCAAATACAAAAGAAAGCTCTATTTGTGCACAGCGTCGCACGACCACACAATTGTCAGTTAAAGTAACGCAGTGCCGTATCGCAAAAAACGGCCTGGTCATGAAGGGGGTAAACCTTCCGGGGATGAAGTGGTTAATGCCCCTGGGCCACATCCAGAGCCACTTTAGTATAACACAAATACAGTCTACATGCAGATATTTCAGGCTTTTTGGCCATCATCAGTGCATGGAAACACTGGCTTCTATGGAGTAGGGCATTTGAACCAATCTGGCTATAACATTAAAAACAAGCAAAAACAAGCATTGTGAAAAATAGCTTTGACTATATTGTGCTTCAATAGCATAAGGTACAATATTCAGCTGTGAAATATGTGCCCATTGCTGTATATTTCGTAGAGTGCTTGTGGACAATGAGCACGAGGCTTGATTATTAGTATATATACAAAACAGAACTTTCAGATGTTTGTCTTCTAAAGTGAGCATTTGGCTGCATATTTGTCTCTTTTTTAATGTAACAGTCAAAAGATCTGAGTGTTATGTGAGCTTAAATTTGGCTCTTCACCGCAGACCATCTGTTTTCCATGAACGCAGAGTGATAGAAAACATTTTATGTTGTCACATGTAAATTTCAAAGTAAATTCTGAGCTCACCCATTGCTGTAAAGTGGGAAATAATAGACCTAACACTTTCTGCTGGAACCTAAACCTTGCTGTGTTGCCATTTGCAATGTTTATACCAATGCAGCCCAATTTGAAAACAGAAAGAACATCCAACTTCATATTTTTAAATCTATTTAAAACATCTTTCCAAGACTATGCTCCTGTTGTTTATTTTATTATTACAATAATATGCTAATAGCATTTATTTTAAATTTTATATATGTATCACTTTATTTCCCATTATTCCAGATTGTAGGTTGATTTACAATTATGGTTATATAATGCGTAAAAAGAGGCAATATACTTCACAGACCATATAGGCAGGCAGGGCTGGACTGGGACACAAATGTGGCCAGACCGGCCCATTTTAATTTTGAGTGTCCGCCATCAGCACCCCCTTACATCAGAGTGTCCCCAACAGCACCCCCTTTCATCAGAGTGTCCCCAACAGCACCCCCTTTCATCAGAGTGTCCCCAACAGCACCCCCATACATCAGAGTGTGCCCATCATCACCTCCTTACATCAGAGTGTCCCCAACAGCACCTCCTTACATCAGAGTGTCCCTAACAGCACCCCCTTTCATCAGAGTGTCCCCAACAGCACCCCCATACATCAGAGTGTCCCCATAAGCACCCCCTTACATCAGAGTGTCCCCAACAGCACCTCCTTATATCAGAGTGTCCCTAACAGCACCTCCTTACATCAGAGTGTCCCCATCAGCACCCCCTTCACATCAGAGTGTCCCCATCAGCACCCCCTTACATCAGAGTGTACCCATCAGCACCCCCTTCACATCAGAGTGGCCCCATCAGCTCCCAGTTACATCAGAGTGTCTCACCTCTCCTCCCCCTCCCATGTGTACTCACAGTTCTGAAGGCAGCTTCTCGTTCATCTCTCCAGTCATGTGATAAGTGACAAATGATAAGGGGAGAGAGGAAGGAAAGTCTGCCAGCGGTCTATCTCCCCCTGCAGGCTGGAGGGAGCAGCAAGTGTCGGCAGCTGCTCCTTGGTGACAGGAGTGAAATCATGATCACTCACTGTCAGTGAGGAGCGGCTCCAGGACTGCGCCTGACCGGCCCACTGAGCCATTGGCCCACCGGGAAACTCCCATTAGTCCCCGTGGCCAGTAAAACCCTGTAGGCAGGCCTGTTTTCTCTTCAGTTCTAATTATAAAAAAACACCAGGAAAAGTTTTGCAACAGTTCAGTCTTTTTTTTGTTTTTTATTTTTAGCAATAACAATTTCTGTTGTGCATCATTTTGTGTATCTAAAGCCAAAAATGTTTTTTTTGCTTGTGATCAGCAGTTAAAACCTTATTTATTTAATCAATTTACTTGTCCTACTGGTGGCCACGCTCCTCTATCCATCAGAAAAAGTTTCAGTAATAATTATGAAATGTTAATTAAAATTCATTGGTTCAATAGTGGCACAAGTAGTGACAAAACGTAGGAATAATGGAGTTATATAATAGTGACAGGCCAACAGGGAACTGAATTACAGTAATGCTCTGTTTACACCTGAGCATAGTGCAGGGACAGCTTGTGGCACATTTTTGGAGCAACACCATTCATTTGAAAGGGTTACCCTCTACTCCAAAAAATGTCCCAAAGAAGCTCATGTACCAAATCTTGGCACAGAGCCAGAAGTGTTTGTCATTGTGATTTTAGCCACAATTTTAGCGCATTATTTTGCTCGACAATCGCGGCAAAATCACACCGCATTTTAGGTGCTATTTAGGCTGCATTCACACCTGAGAGTAGCAATTTACTTTTGCAACTTATAGGCGTATTACAAGCGTTTTACAGCTTAATGCATTTTTGTTTAGCCAATAGAGAGCACTGGGGGGAGGATTGGGAGAGGAAATTAGGGGTGGAGAGATGCTGTTTGAGCAGAAAACATGTGGCAAAGTGCTTGTAAAAAACAAAAATTAGGCATTTTTATTGGAGTATTTGGTTCCAAAAAGTCTACCAAAAAGAAGCTCATGTACTTTTTTCTTGCTAAAGGTGAAAGAATGCTCAGATGTGAACGGGGCCATTGAAATGAATGAAATTTGGCTTGTTAAGTGTTTTAAAGCTACAAGCAGAAAATCACTTAGGTGTGAACGTAAATAAATAGATGAATCAATGGTGTGATGAAAATAAATAAATAAATAGATGAATCCACTAGGGGCATAAAAATAGATAATATTAATATCAATATTAGTCCAATATTGCTCCAGAGTGCTGTCAGATATTTCCGAGCATAAATTCTATGCGTTTGGCTGTGTGGATAAAGCAATTAGGTTTCATCTATTTGTGGGGTATCCTTGACTGGTCTCTCTAGCCTCTCACCTCAGGTCTGATTAACATACGTCTTTCTGGGGTGTCCTGTATCCCCAATATAGCGGTATCTGGAGATTTGCAGAGCCTCAGGCGTGTTGGGTATGTGCCTTTCAGGGGTATCTCCTGTCCGCACTGCTGGGGTATCCAAAGTCTGCAGAGTCACGTGACGTGTCGTAATGCATAGGGAGTGGCCGTAGGCAAACCAACAGTGAACAGGACGCGAGGAGGCGCTGAGAACGCCAGTGATGTTCAAAAAAATTTTTAACTCTTCATGCCATGTTTTAATTTCTTTTATGTACGAGTACATCTTACTATTTAAATAAATTCAACTAATTGTTTACAAACTTACTACACTAGTGGAGGCTTCTCTGTTCCCCTTTCTACCTCCCCTGGTGTTATGTCATTTTTGAGCCAGTGACATTAAGCACTGTAGGTACTTAGCACAGAGGCATTAAAGGGAGAAGGACCTGACCGGAGCATTCACTAGACTCTGCAGACTTTGGATACCCCAGCAGTGCGGACAGGAGATACCCCTGAAAGGCACATACCCAACACGCTTGAGGCTCTGCAAATCTCCAGATACCGCTATATTGGGGATACAGGACACCCCAGAAAGGCGTATGTTAATCAGACCTGAGGTGAGAGGCTAGAGAGACCAGTCAAGGATACCCCACAAATAGATGAAACCTAATTGCTTTATCCACACAGCCAAACGCATAGAATTTATGCTCGGAAATATCTGACAGCACTCTGGAGCAATATTGGACTAATATTGATATTAATATTATCTATTTTTATGCCCCTAGTGGATTCATCTATTTATTTATTTATTTTCATCACACCATTGATTCATCTATTTATTTACTTTTTTTACTCATTTATTTATCACACCATCTATTCATTGATTTATCACTCTTCTTTATCACATTATTCACTATTATCAATAGCATTATAACTTTGATGCACTTTATGCACTTTTAGATACTTTATTTGATAATTTGCTTATTAATTATGCTACTCATGCGATTCACTTTGTAGCTACTTTTAGCACTGGGCACTCACAATTTTAGCCAATTGTCACCATGGTTGATTTTACCCATGTGATTTTTATCTTTTATGCGATTTACTTGCGATTCAACATCCACTAATTTTTCTATGCTATTTTTATAATTTTATGAGATTTTTACATCCATTTTGTGATATTTATATGCATTTCTGATCTTTACATCTATTTAGGATTGTATTTATCTTTACACCTATTTAGGACTGTATTTATTTATTACCTCCAGATCATTAACCTCAATTAGTGTTACAATCAGCTAGCAATCATTGCACTGGTGCACTTTACTGTTATTTATCTCTATTTGCGCGAAATTCCTTACCTATGCTAGTAACAGTTTGTTGTTGGGAAAAAATGTACTGTAAATTTGGACATGGGACCAGCCAACAAACTATATATTCCACTGGCTTAATACAAAACCCACCAACAGCTCTGTCAGACTCTAATTAAGTAAAAATAACATAAATTAAAACTTACACAATTTCCTAAAAATCTTACAGTTCAAACTTTGAGCATGAAACAAAACTGCATACACACCAATCCAACCGTGCCTTTACAGTACATATCACTGCTTATTTGTAATATTTTCTCAGGTCAAACCAGATCATAATCCAATTGTTGGTTACAAATAGGGATGAGCCGAACACCCCCCCGTTCGGCTCGCACCAGAACCCGCGAACGGACCTAAAGTCTGTGCGAGCTTTCGAACCCTATTAGTTATAATGGATGCGAACGTTCAAAATCAAAAGTGCTAATTTTAAAGGCTAATATGCATGTTATTGTCATAAAAAGTGTTTGGGGACCTGGGTCCTGCCCCAGGGGACATGTATCAATGCAAAAAAAATTTTTTTAAATCGGCCGTTTTTTCAGGAGCAGTGATTTTAATAATGCTTAAATTGAAACAATAAAAGTGTAATATTCCTTTAAATTTTGTACCTGGGGGGTGTCTATAGTATGCATGTAAAGGGGCGCATGTTTCCTGTGCTTAGAACTATCTCTGGTGACCCCGCCCCCCTCTGACGTCATGGGGAAAGCCATAGGGAATTCCCCATGACGTCCCCGTGCATCAGAGGGGGCGGGGTCACCAGGTGCCCTCCATTATAAAAGACCTGTCAGAGGCAGCGAAGCCTCACACAGCAGGAGCCTCCCATTGCGAGGAGTGGCCCAAGAAGAGACACGACACCGACGCCATGGAAGAAGATGCCGGACGAGAAGGACGAGAAGGCCAGCGCAAGAAGAAGCGGATCGGAGGAAGAAGAAAATGGAAGAAGATGGAAGAAGAAGATGAAGAAACCGAAGGATGAAGAAAGAAGAAAGAAGATTTTAATAAAGGAATTGTCAAAGACCGTCTCCTGTAATTTTTACAATTTTTGACACTTTTTTGGTGAAATGGTAGGGGTACGTACCCCCTTACCATTTCACACAGGGGGGAGGCTGGGATCTGGGGGTCCCCTTGTTAAAGGGGGCTTCCAGATTCCGATAAGCCCCCCGCCCGCAGACCCCCACAACCAATGGCCAAGGTTGTGGGGAAGAGGCCCTTGTCCTCATCAACATGGGGACAAGGTGCTTTGGGGGTCTTAGACCCCCAAAGCATCCTCCCAATGTTGAGGGCATGTGGCCTGGTACGGTTCAGGCGGGAGGGGGGGCCCTCGTCCCCCCTCTTTTCCTGCGGCCTGCCAGGTTGCGTGCTCGGATAAGTGTCTGGTCTGGATTTTGAGGGGGACCCCACGCCATTTTTTTTGGCTGGGATTCCCCTTAAAATCCATCCCAGACCTCAAGGGTCTGGTATGGATTTTGAGGGGGACCCTACGCCATTTTTTTTTGGCTGGGGTCCCCCTTAATATCCATCCCAGACCTGAAGGGCCTGGTTATTGAATTTGGGGGGACCCCCACGCTTTTTTTTTTTTTTTTTTTTTTTATCAATGAATGACAGTTCTCTGTGTTACGGGAGCCATCAATTCATTAGCCGCGAGTTCTTTTAAATAGCTTTTTTCCTGCAAAAATGACACTTTTTGCAGGGACAGTTCTAAGCACAGGAAACCTGCCCCCCTTCACAGGCAACCTATAGACACCCCCCAGATGTGATACTGCAATGCTGTACTAACAGCACGCACACACAAATCCCCAGAAATAGAGCACATATTGTCAGCAGTCAGCAAGACACTGACACGCTGACACTGAAACACAATATGCGAGGCCGCCGCCAATCATCAGCCAGCATTGCACTGCGACTGGCGCAATGCATTGCGGGCCGCTCGCATCACACGAATTTGATGCGAGCGGCCCAAATAGTTCTGGGCTCGCCGAACGGGCGAACGCCCGATGTTCAATTCGAACATGGGTTTGAATCGAACACCGGGCCCATCCCAAGTTACAAATAATATGTAGGAGTCTTTCTAACTATTGTTATGTATTGCTTGTAGCATTTTTTCTTAAGCATATCCAAACCCACGAACAGAAAATTTAATATATTGCAATATACCAAACACCTGTTTTCTTTTCTTTTCAGTCTAAGTACTTTTTCTGCAAGTACAAACAATACCTGTTAATCCTGCCAGAAATCTAGTGTCCTTGTAATGTCCTGTGCACTGAACTGAAACTTCAACTAATACCATTTTGCATGATGGCAAGCTTAAGGAGACAAAAAGTCCATGCATCAGAAATAGAAACACAAAACAGTTTTGATTTATACGCAATTGAGTTTAAGGAAAATTATGTTTTTGGATTTTTTCTGATTTTGAATTAACATCTCAACAGACAGCAGCGGGAATTGAAGCATTTGTTACCCCAACATTCCATATTCCTGATATGTGCCTGCTGTACCACGCACTTATATGAGAAAGTATTCTGTTGTCTTTGTAGTGCTTCCTTTGTGTGAAATCATTATTGTTCCTGCCAGTCCCTTTGCTTTCCTATTAAAAACTGACCACACTAAGCAGAAGAACACGTCATGGTCAGTTCTCTAGCTATGCTGGGAACTCAGCCTGCTCTCCTGCAATGATATGACTCGTCCTGACACACACCCCCCGCACAGCTTGTCACTGGGAAGCTCAGTGTGCTGCTTCTCCTCCCCCCAGAGGGAATGTGATCACTTTTATATATCTATGCAAAATGTTTTGCCTTTAGTTTCTATTTTAAACTGAATGGGTTGTTTTACAAGGTGATTAATTTACAGGTTTTTTAATTTTACACCTTTATGTCACGTAGGTTTATTTACAACTTTACTATGGTTCCTGTGGCCCTGGCCATTCCAGGCAATGCCTCTGTTCAGGATTATTTATAAAAACAAAGTAAATTTGATAGAATTGGATTTTTAGGGTGCCCAAACACATTACAAACAATTAAAAAGGCATAATTTTTTTATAATATTGTTAAAAAGAAAATATAGGTTCACATCACCAATAGTATTCATGTATAATAATTCAATATATGCAATTCAACCACTCAGTGGACACAAAGTGCTCAGTCCATGTGCAATGTTTGATGACCAACAGGTAAGTGCTCTCTTCAAGTGTACCACACCACAAGTTTCACAGCCTCTTCTCTTATCAGATCTTCATGAACTCTAAACATAAAGAGATCATATACAGTGTGAAAATGTTCAGATGTGGGTCTACTTGTTGTTTGAGTTTTCCCTACTTCACATTGTCCAGTTGGATGTCAATAGTTGCTCATTTGAAATTTTATCTGAGGATTTAAGACTGCAATAAAGCTAACAAACCCTAACATTAAATTAATAATTGTTGTCTTTTGATCAGGTTATTAAACAATGGAGAATGCTTGTTATATTGATTTCATAAGTTAAAATAGTATCCTGCTAAAAATCTTGTGAGCTGATAACTTTCTGTGCTCTCTGCAGGGGCGTATCATGAAATGAGTGGGCCCATGTGCAAGATCAAGAGTGGGCCCCAGGCATCGATAAATAAAGAAATGCGGTGCATAGCGAAATGCGGTGAAAAGTGGGCGTGGTTTAAAGTGTGATAAATATTGGGTGTGGCTTAAAGAGGGTGTGGTTAAATAGTCTGAGATGACTTGCATAGTGCAGAATGTGGTAATGTTAAATAGGGAGTGTACAACGGCAGGTAGTATGTGTAGGAGAGGAGTATGGGGTATACAGTAGTGGGTAGTATATGCAGTAGAGGAGTGCGGAGTGTACAATGGTGGGTAGTATGTGCAGGCAGTGGAGTGGAGATTGTATGGTGGTGGGTAGTATATGCAGGAGAGGAGTGCGGAGTGTACAATGGTGGGTAGTATGTGCAGGCAGAGGAGTGGAGATTGTATGGTGGTGGGTAGTATGTGCAGGAAAGGAGTGCGAAGTGTATGGTGGTGGGTAGTATGTGCAGGGAGAGGGGTGTGGGGTGTATGGCGGTGGGTGGGATATGCAGGGAGAGGAGTGGGAAGAGTATGGTAGTGGGTAGTATGTGAAGGAGAGGAGTGCGAAGTGTATGGTGGTGGGTAGAGGGGTGTGGGGTGTATGGCGGTGGGGGGGATGCACAGGGAGTGAAGTTAGAAGTATATGGCAGTGGGTAGTATGTGCAGGGAGAGGGGAGCGAAGTGTATAGCGGTGGGTAGTATGTACAGGAGAGGAGTGCGGCGTGTATGACGGAGGGTGGGATGTGCATGGAGAGAAGTGTGAAGTGTATGGCGATGGGTAGTATGTGCAGGCAGAGCGGTGTGGGGTGCATGGCGGTGGGTGGGATGCACAGGGAGAGGAGTGCAATGTGTATGGTGGTGGGTAGTATGTGCAGAGAGAGGGGTGTGGAGTGTATGGTCGTGGGTAGTATGTGCAGGCAGAACGGTGTGGGGTGTATGGCGGTGGGTGGGATGCACAGGGAGAGGAGTGCGATGTGTATGGCGGTGAGTAGTATGTGTAGGAGAGGGGTGTGGAGTATATGGGGGTGGGTAGTATGTGCAGGGAGAGGAGTGCAGAGTGGATGGTGGTGGGTGGGATGTGCAGGGAGAGGAGTATGATGTGTATGGCAGTGGGTAGTATCTGCAGGGAGAGGGGTGTGGAGTATATGGTGGTGGGTAGTATGTGCAGGGAGAGGAGTGCGGAGTGGATGGTGGTGGGTGGGATGTGCAGGGAGAGGAGTATGATGTGTATGGCGGTGGGTAATATCTGCAGGGAGAGGGGTGTGGAGTGTATGGTGGTGGGTAGTATGCTCAGGGAGAGGAGTGCGGAGTGTATGGCGGTGGGTGGGATGTGCAGGGAGAGGAGTATGATGTGTATGGCGGTGGGTAGTATGTGCAGGGAGAGGGGTGTGGAGTGTATGGTGGTGGGTAGTATGTGCAGGGAGAGGGGTGTGGAGTGTATGGTGGTGGGTAGTATGTGCAGGAAGACGAGTGCAGAGTGGATGATGGTGGGTGGTATGTGCAGGGAGAGGAGTATGATGTGTATGGCGGTGGGTAGTATCTGCAGGGAGAGGGGTGTGGAGTGTATGGTGGTGGGTAGTATGCGCAGGGAGAGGAGTGCGGAGTGTATGGTGGTGGGTGGGATGTGCAGGGAGAGGAGTATGATGTGTATGGTGGTGGGTAGTATATCCAGGTAGAGGGGTGTGGAATGTATGGTGGTGGGTAGTATGTGCAGGAAAAGGAATGCAAAGTGTATAGTTGTGGGTGGGATGTGCAGGTAGATGAGTGCGGAGTGTATGGTGGTGGGTAGTATGTGCAGGGAGAGGGGGTGGAGTGTATGGTGGTGGGTAGTATGTGCAGGGAGAGGAGTGCGGAGTGTATGTCGGTGGGTGGAATGTGCAGGGAGAGGGGTGCGGAGTGTATGGCAGTGGGTAGTATGTACATGGAGAGGGGTGTGGAGTGTATAGCGGTGGGTAGAATATGCAGGGTGAGGAGTGTGAAGTGTATGGTGGTGGGTGGGATGTGCAGGGAGAGGAGTGTGAAGTTTATGGCCGTGGATAGTATGTGCAGGGAGAAGAGTGCAAAGTGTATGGCGGTGGGTAGTATGTGCAGGGAGAGGAGTGAATGGCGGTGGGTGGGATGTGCAGGGAGAGGGGTATGGAGTGTACGGCAGTGGGTAGTATGTGCAGGGAGAGGGGTGTGGAGTGTAAGGCAGTGGAGTATGTACAGGTAGAGAGGTTGGCGTGTATAGCAGTGGGTAGTAAGTGCAGGATGGTGTAAGTAGGGCAGTGGACAGTGTCAGTAGTTTTTCTTCTTATTATTTTTTTTAACAATTTCATCTTTTAGTATTTTTTTTCATATTTATGTGTTATATTTATTCATTATTTTTGTGGACGTGCCAATCCACAATTCTCGTGAGTTGGCAAGCCCTATAGTATGTACGAAGATCCGGTAGCCCTATTCCCCTTTTACCACTTAGGAAGTGTCAACTTGTCCCAGCTCAATCTGGGGGGGGTGGGAGGACCATATGAGGTCTCTGCACATTCTTTTATATGAAGCAAAGAAAGAGGGGGGAAGTTTGATTGGGATTGCTTGCAGCAGATATAGCAATCTGGGGAGAACATTCATCTTTAAGATTGCCACTCTGCCGAACTATGAAAAGGGACCTTTATGCAAATTGTTTAAGTCTCCCTGTATTTTATGAAGCGTGGGTAGGAAGTTTTTGGCGTAGAGTTCAGTCAATTTGGTTGGAAGTTTAATGCCTAAGTAAGTTATTTTGTGTGGTTCCCAACTAAAAGGAAATTGTTTTGGCAATGAGAGACTGTCGTCGTCGGGAGTGTTATGTTAAAGCGGGGTTTCACCTTACAAATTTTTTTTTTTAAAAGTCAGCAGCTAAAAAAAAAGTAGCTGCTGACTTTTAAAAAGTACACTTACCCTCCCAGGGCGCCCGCGATGTCCGTCGTGGAGGACGAGCTGTCCCTCGGCGATTCGGTTCCAGCGCCGCCATCCTCGGTAAGGGAAACGGCTTCACGTTTCCTACTGCGCATGCGCGAGTCGGCGCGCGGTCTACTGCGCATGCGTGACTCTAATTTCTGAATGGGGAACGCAATGTATTGTGGGACATAGTTCCCACAACACATCGCGCCCCATTCAACAGAAGACGGAAGAAGAGAAGATCACAGCGGAGCTGGAGGAGGCAGATTAGGACGATCTGCCTAGCAACAGCCATTTCTGGTAAGTAAAAAAAAAATTTTTGTTTTTTTTCATTTTAAATGGTTACTAACATATTTTTAAGTTTTTGTTTTCAGGGTGTCCCCCCACTTTAAGAGCTTTAGATTTGTCAAAGTTAATCTGTAAGTTGGATAGTTTTTTAAATAAAGTGAAGTCTTTAAGAAGGTTGGGAATGGTGGTTATTGGGTCTGAGAGGAATAGTAGGATATGGTCTGCATAGGCAGCGATCCTATATTGTTTGTGTTGAATGTCAATCCCAATATCTGTATTCTCTCTTAGTCTGCAGAGGAAGGGTTCCATGGTCAGAACAAAAATGAGGAGTGAGAGGGGACAACCCTGACGTGTGCCATTGGCAATGGAGAAGGTGTTCAACAGTCGGCCGTTAACTCTGATCCTGGCTGTAGGGGGATGAGTATAAAGCCATGATCATTTGTAGAAGACGTGTGGGAAGTCCTAGTGCTTGTAGTGCTGCAGACATATAATCCCAGGCCACTCTGTCGAACGCTTTCTCTGCGTCAAGGGATAGAAAGAAACCCTTAGTTGCAGTGGATATTAGCCAATAGTGTATGTTTATGGCTTTTGTGGTGTTATCACTGGCTTCTCTGCCAGGGATAAAGCCGACTTGGTCAACTGAGATTAATCTGGGGAGCAGGGGATTAGGCGGTTTGCCAAAATTTTGGCGTAGAGCTTCACGTCTACGTTGAGTAGGGAGATGGGGTGATAATTTGAGACCACGTGGTGTCTTTGCCTGGTTTTGGAATTAGTGTTATGTGGGCCTCCAATATATCTTTATTGGCGAGGGGGGGGGGGGAGGAGGGTAGATCGTTAAATGCTTTGACAAAGTGAGGGATTAGAATTTCAGAAAAAGATTTATAATAGCTTGTCGATAGGCCGTCCGAACCCAGGCTCTTGCCTGCCTTTAACTGTTTCAGTGCGTTTAGGGCCTCCTCTGTCGAAATCGGTAGGTCTAAATCTGTCAGTTTGTATGTGGTAAATGGAGACGGGCTATACCTAGACAGAAACACATTTATGGTCCTGGATTGATCAGGGGAGGGGTCGCTCAAACGTGACTTAGGTAAATTGCACAATTTGGAAAAATAATTCACAAAGTGGCAAGCTATGTCTTCTGTATTGGCTATAGTATTTCCAGATGGAGTCTTGATAGTATGTATGGTGTATTCCGTGTTTTTCTGTTGTAAAGCTCTCGCCAATAATTTCCCAGCCTTATTACCAAATTCATAAAATAATTTTTGGGTTAGAGCATATTTACGTTTCAATGTTTTTTGAAGTTCCTCTAATAATTCTTCCCTTGCTTTCAAAAGTCAGCGAGACAGTTATTAGCTAGGGAAAGTTTGTATGCATGTTCGAGTGATTTTATACGTGCGGATAATTCCTCAATGCGGGTCTTTCTGAGTTTGTTTCTTTTGGCCAATAAGGAGATAAGTTCACCTCTAATGATGCATTTGTGGGTGCCCCACATAACATTGGGTAAGGTATCTCCAGTGACATTTTCTGTGAAATATTGGGAAAGGCGTTTAGATATATTTTGGGTATTCTCCAGGTCTAACAGTAGGGAATCGTCTGGTTGCCAGATTGTACATCTAATGCATGTGAGCATCAGAGTCATGGTTATGGGGTGATGGTTCGAGAGTAGCATGGGATCAATTGTGGCCTCCATGAGTAATGTAAGGTCGTTTTGCGAGATGAAAAAATTATCAATTCTGGAATATTTGTTATGCAGTGAGGAGAAGAAAGTGAAGTCTTTTACGTTTGGATGAAGTGTGCGCCATGTGTCATGTAGGGTCAAGTTGCTAAATTGGGTTTTTATTGCGCGAAGGGCTCTATAAGTCAGACAGGAGGACCCATTAGATGTGTCTTGGGAGGGTGTCAGAGAAACATTTAAATCCCCTCCTACGATTAGAGTGCCTGATTGAAAGGCTATAAGTTGATGGAAGGATACTTGTTGCGAGTTTGGGGCATATATGTTTGCGATGGTGATGGGTCTATTATGAAGTGTTCCTTTGAGAAAGAGATATCTACCCTGGATGTCTCTTTGGACCTCCGATATCTGAATAGGGCAGTGCTTCGAAATCAAGATAGAGACATCTTTAGATTTTGTTGCCTCATTGGCAGCATGATAAACCAATCGGAAAATTATGGTTATGGAGCTTGGGGATACCATCTGTTCGGAAATGAGTTTCCTGTATAAGAGCAATGTGAGTCTTGGATTTTTGGAGAGTATACAGCAACTGTGATAATTTTTCAGGGGTGTTGAGTTCCTTAAATGTTTAACGAGCATAGTTTAATCTGTATGGGAAGTTGTGCATGCTGTTGGCTTGAAGTGGAAGGTTTGGTGTTGTCCGTCATGGTATGGGGGGGGTAGAGGGGGGAACTGTATCAGGAAAAGGGGAGGCAACTATTGGTATGGTAGGAGTCTGTAGTGTATAGCTGTTGCTAAGGGTATACCGATGAGGGGGAGGAACTTGTCCAACCGCCTCAGAAGGGGGTTCAAATCGGAGAGGTACAGAGCATATAGGGTGATCGTACACCTGCTGGAATGCCAGCACCACTATACGCTGCTGTGTGGGGGTTTACCAGTACTAAGCTATAAAGAATATCCAATTATGTGTGAGGTAACCGCCACCCCATGGTTTCATGTTAACTAGGGAGGAGGTACATCTCCCGATAGAGTAAAGGGAAGGGGGGCAATCATTGTGAAACTTAAATAGACTGAGTGGGGGGAGGGGGTGAGCAAAAGAGATGCCTGGTCAGGTACGGGTGTGAGGTACATATAGCATATTTGGTCTATTTGTATTTCTGTGGTGTTTGTCCCAATGCCAGAACACCCACCGTATATCACCATGGGTAATCCAAAATGGGGACTGGGTGTCAAAGCAGTGATAAAGTCATGAACCATACATCCATATTAAACAGATATAAACAAACAGGTAACAATTGTTTGACTATGAACAATAAATCTAAAGAATAAAGAGCAACAGAGAACCGTATTAATCTCTATCAAATCTTGTCATAAAGGTTATATGCCTACTAAGAAAGTCCCTGCTCAATGAACTGAAAGTCTTTCAGCCTGCTTGTCATGTGTTATCCAATGAGAGGTGATTACCTAGCACAAAGAGGTGAGTGATAGGGATATTGAGTGTCTTGTGAGGGTTTGGTTTCGCCTCTGATCGATACAAAACAGCTTTAGTATATTGGAGAGAGGGAGACCTCTGTGTCTATTGAGGGCGCATTGAGGTGTGTTGAATTGGACAGGAGGTTACTTCTGTAAGAAGGGTGGTGTTAGGAAGAGACCTTTCCATTTACGTTGTAAATCCCGATCTTGATGATTTATGTGTTCCATTCCAGCAGCCAATATAACAGGTGGGGAAAGGTATAACGTTGGAACATTGTGATGTCCAGTGGGATATGTAAATTATGTCTGTCATAGAATGATGTGCTGTTGATCGGTGGTTGTTTCTGCCTGGTGTTTGTTCCTTCCAGTTTGTGGGTGCATAGAGTCCCCAAGTTGGGTGGTATGGATGATAGTTAGCTCTAGGCACCAAGCTGCAGGAAGATTCGGAGTGGGGGTGTGTCCTCTGCTGCATGTAGGCTGCACGTGGATGGAGGGGAGAAGGCAGTAGGTATTGCGTTGTCTGATCTTGAGAGTTGAGCTGTCAGATCAAGTAAATGAGTTTTGGGTATGTTTTCATAGCCCTGCCTTTCCCCTACTGACAGTCAGTGAGACATGTGTCATCTCATCATGCGACTGGTACCGGAGGGATGTATATTGCGTTAAGTCTCTCTCCTAAAGTAGAGTGGGAGTGTTGACTAGCAATGGACCTTAGGCATAGCTTAAGGGTAATGTGCATATGACATACCTGTCCCAGGGAGGTCCTTGTGCTGGTGTTGTCTGATCCGGTAACAGTGCTGTTCATCAAGTCTGGCCGGGGGGCGTCAGGAAGGAGTGGTATCTGTCCTGTGGTTTGGCATCGTCGCGTAGCGTCAGCTGTTAACGGCCGAGCCTCTGGTGCATTGCTTGACATTCCCCAGGAGTCATGGCAGGAAGTGTGTTGTGACGTAAGTTTTCCTCCAATCAGGCTCTGTCTGTGAACAGCAGGGAGGTATGGGTAGTGTAGTTTCTACCTGGAGATATGCCAGATCCGTGTTTACTGACTGACAAGCAGGCTTGCATATTTCAGAGTACAGTTTTACACGGCAGTAGTAAAAGCAAGTTGTTAGGAGTGCAAGTATATTCCTCGGTAGGTATTGTGATGTATAAAACAAGAACTATAAAACTGGGTTAGTGGTACTCACGGGGAGAGAACTGAACTTAGCAATGCTTAACTGGGTTGACGGTATCTGAGTTGAGAAAGAACTCCAACAGGGGGTTCAGCGGTCCCGGCGAGCTCTCCTGGATCTGGGTGAGTTGGAGGGACTGAGATCCTGGTGAGGGTTGCGAGACGTATTTTGGTGTCTGGGTCCCGAGGGGGACCGTCTCCTGTGAAACCTGGTTTCCTGAGCCTCCATGGGTTCCTCTTGTTGTTTTTCCATCCTGCTAACTGCATGTCGTAAGCTTGTATATCGATTGTGAACGTCCACTTGGGGGATGCGTAAGGTATCACAGAAATGTGGTAGATCTTCTGACACTTTGAACAATGCTGTGTGGCCATGAATTGTGGTGGACAGGCAGAAGGGGAATTTCCACTTGTAGTGGATTCCTTTATTACGAAGGGTGTCCAACAGGAGCTTCAGGTCTCGGCGGTCTTGCAGTGTGATACCCGAGAGATCCTGAAATATTTGGATGGTTGCCATTTCATACGTGAGTTGCTGACAGCCCCTTGCCTGTCGCAGGATCTCCTCCTTAAGTTTGTAGTCCACTAAACAACAGACTATATCCCTGGGGGGATCTGTATCTCTCCCCCTGGGTCTTAAGGTGCGATGGATTTGTTCTATTTTGATCGTTGCTTGTAGTGGTCTGTTGAGTAGGCCATTGAAGATAGAAATTGTGGTTGGGAGATCGTTCCCTTAATATCTGTGCAAATTAATGTACTAACATCCCTTTGTATTAAATGTTCAACAAGGCAGAGATATGGGATTTTATAGGTACAAGGTTAAGTTATACTCGTCTAATTGAATATTCTGTTACACAAATTCAATAAGAATGTTTTATTAGAAAAAGAAAAACAAAAAATAAAACAAATAAAAATACACATATCCACAATCCTAGGAAAATACACCTATTTCCATAACAGACATAGAAAATGCGAAATTCATTTGTATATGATCACGTGCTCAGTAAACTTCTACATGTTTCGCCTCTGAGGGCTTCATCAGGAAGACTGACATGATAGGCTATTGAAGAGGCTAATGACCGCCTGGGATATTTGATCCCCTTCAATTGATTCTGGCATGCCCCTTTATTCTCAGGTTATGGCGCCTTCCCCTGTTGTCCAGGTCTTCCATGTGGCGCTGCATATCCCTGAGCTGGAGAGTGTGGGCATCAATTTTTCTAGTGGCACAGCAGATGACTGTATCTTTCCTTTCCGTCACCTTCTCAACTTCATGTACTCTATCCTAGAGCATGGATGTCTATTCGGAGCTCCAAAATGGCCACCGATAGTGTGTATTTAATATCTGTGGCAATGGTCCGCAGATCTTGTATACTCAGGTGTGGCGGGGGGAACATCCTTCCCTCTATTACTGTAGTGCCCAGTGGGAAAGGAGCGGGTGAAGTTTCAGTCAGGGATATCCCTGTTATAGGGAGGGATTGCGCCTGTGAGTGGCTCTGAGTGTGTCCATGGCATGAAGATGCCATGTTACCCCTATTGGTCCTGAACATCTCTGGGATATTCTGGCATATACCCCCGTTCTGTTTTCAGGGGGAGCGGGATCTGAATGCAGAGGATTGCCTGGAAGCAGTCCCCATATTTTAAGCAGGGTTTGGGGTGAGTGTACCTCCGTTATCGAGCGGTGAAATCTCTGAGCTCAAGCGTCCATCTTCCAGCTAGGTTAGGCCACGCCCCCATGAACATGTTTCCAATAATGTGTAATTAGGAGTTTTTGCCTCTAAAAGTCCCATAGAGGAATCTTTTTTGTACTTTATCAAATTAGGGCTGTGGACAGCAACTCCCACTCTACAAATCTTTGGCACAACTTTATTATTATGTGTGCAGGGTGGGATTCACATGGGATTCGGGGGCCCGTGTGCAGTGAACACCCAGCACACATGGATGATATGCCACTGGATCTCTGTCTGTACTAACTTATCAGTTACATTGTTCTCAGTTACCTCTGAAGACTATAAACACCCCTCTGTCTATGGTATGGGGAAGAGGAGAGGAGAAAGTTTCTTTCATTTTATCCTGTTTCTGTTTTCCTGATATAGTAAGGAGAATGAGCGTCCTCACCCTAGGACTGGAATAGTCTTACGGAAAGAATCACCAGGCGAGAATAAAGGAAGTAAAGCTTGAAAGAAAACAAATGCGGGCATCTCATCTCATTTTTGTTTCTGCGTTTAGATGCACTTTAAATATTCACAGTAATACAGTATTTTACAAATGAAGTAAGTTAACTGCACTGACAAACCAACCCATTAATCTCAATTTTAAACAGAAAGTACATTTAAGAATGTACTGTATAAGGCAGATGGATCTGTGTGTTGTTACCTGCAGGTTATGAAATTAATTATGATTATGAAATTCACCTTAGTGACATTTTGTTGAGTTTTAGCTCTTTTCTGATCCAAAAAATAAATAAAAATAACCTCCAAAAGTGTCCATCACAAGAGAATAAGCATTTGCATTAGCAAATTATCACGTTATGAATGTGTAGTAGATAAAAGTTTAGAATGTTGATACCTAAACCAAATATTGTAAATCATCTTTAATGTTTTTATTTTAAAATACATTATTTAACATGTTTGATTTATTAAAATTACAGTTTACCTGGTCACATTGAAACAGACGTAAGTATTAAAACATTCTCCATAGCTGAAAAACTGATGCATGCTGCAAAGTAAAAAACTAAATGAGAGATTTGTACTGCGTATATTGCATAGCTTAAAGTCAGATGCGGAGTCTCATGTTTTATTTTAAGTAATTCATTTTTATATATGTGAATATAAAGCCATAAAAATGTAGTACATACATATATATAACACTCACTGCTAGTGGCAAGAGGTGTCAGTGATTTAGTATTTCATTTACCTTTGTCTGCCTTGAAAAAAAAACTTGTCTGCTATTTTACATTTAACATAAATCTCCTATGAGATGGATTTACAACTATAAATCAGTTCAGGCTAAGCAGCTGGAAAAGAGAGGAGGGCAAAAAAAGTATTGATTATTTACATTTGTCATTATATTATTGAAAGAAACATTAGGTCAGCATTGCACTACATGAATGCGTATAATGGTATATCTGTTGGTATCTGACTTTAGCTTTCACTTGAAATGAGTGTTATTATTCAAGTGTGTTTAAATTTGTCATTAAAGCTGTGAGTGACATAAAAAAAAAAAACTATTAGTTTCAACCTATTCCTTCTGTGCAGTCAACAAATATACTGTTATATATTTCCTTAAATTGTTTGTATCTTTAAAAAGCTAACCCAGTCTTTAAAGCGGTTCTGCACTGTCTGTAATTCTTTTTTTTTTTAGTACAATGCAAAGGTTTAGGAGATGTAAATTAAGCACACACGTGTTCCATTTTCCTAACAAACTGCTGCCGGTTTTCGTCACATAAAAAAGTTATAAAACATCTTGCTGCTGGGTGCCATCTTGCCTGTGGGCATGTGAAACCACACAGGCACTTCAGATGGCCCAGCATGCACCGCCGTTATTGTGCCGATCTCGCGCGTGCGCAGTAACGGCAAAGTGTAGCTCACGTTCACCGAAATCTCGCAAGATGTCCGCACTGACTCCTGGGATCAATGACACCAGATCCCAGGAGACAGTGCGGCATGACAAGGATCGACGCACAGACCCCGCCCACTGCCGAAGAGACAGAGCAGCAATTACAAGGTAAGTGAAAAAAAAAACACTTCATTTAGTACTCTTTGCCTGATTTGGAAGGCAAAGAGATTTACTAAATGAAGTGTATGCAGAACCGCTTTAAGTAAGGTAGGTCATGTGTGATTCAAGAAATATGCACTGTTTTGGTCAAGAAGGCAAGTAGGTGGCTATTTTTATTTCTGATTCAAAAACATGTTGCGCCTGATAGAGTAATTTCTATTGTGTTTTATCAGTAAGAGCCAATCCATAGGATCTTTGGACATGCTTTCAAATTTGATAAGAGCAAAAGAAAGTGCAGCGCTCAAACTATAAAACTCTAAATGATAATTCAATATAAAGTGCACAAAAATAACAAATATAATGGCAAGTATAATATGCGTAGCAACCTCAAAACTATATAAAAAAAATGGGTGAAATTGAGTGCTCAAAAAAAATAAGTTCACTAATACAAATAATCAGTGAAGGATTATTAGCTAGTGCAGATACAAATCATCAATGAATGTATACAAAATGTCCATGTAGGTGTCCATAGCCATATAAAAAATGATCGTGATCAAAACGTGATATATCAAGAAAATGTGCTAGCGTGTATAGAAATGAACAGTGATGCCACTTGATAGAGTATCACTAACAGTTTGACCACGCAGATCCCATCATTCCTATGCCCCAATAAGAAGTGGAGGCTTACCGGATCCCCAGTGACCCCCTTTTTAGGGAGGGTCTGATAATGCGAAAACGGGTCACACTCAGGTCACAGACTCATCCACAGATGTCCAGGTCCTGATCTCCCGGGGGTCCTCCAGGTGTATCAGAAATCTCATATTGGAAAACTCCTATTAACAGGAGCTATTCAGTGGTTCACTGCAAATGTCCTCAGCGTGTCACCAAAAAAGAGAAAAAAACTCCAAATCGTGTAATACGAAAGTACCAGGGGTTTATTTGTGCTTAAACAAGCACTAAAAACAAATTACATGTAGTAAAAACGAGCTTGAAAATATTTAAAACAGCAAACAGCCAGCGATAGGAAAAAACCTTAGTGAGGGTTTTAAATTCGAATCGCGCATGCGCAAATGGTGTGGGCGTGGCTTTTTAGTGTTTTTAGTGCTTGTTTAAGCACAAATAAACCCCTGGTACTTTCGTATTGTGTTATAGTGTTCAGCTGCTTTGATTGAAGTCTTACTAAGGGCAGATTCCTTTACCTTTTTATTTTCAAATTTGATAATTTTGTAAGGTTGGAGTAGAAATATATTGTTTTTCACTGGCAGATACCTTTTGATCCAAAGAGAATATCTTTGGAATGTTAGCTTTTTTGAGTTCAGTAACCCCACCCATGTAGGAGCATCTCATAATGACCTTGACGACATCCCACTTAAGGCTTTCTGGGACCTCCTGATCATTTTCTTGCCAATACTGTTTCATATAATCTCAACGTTTATACAATACCATATTTTTTTTTTTTTGGTGCGGGGGTCCCTTAAAATCCATACCAGACCTGTGGGGCCTGGTATGGAATTTTGGGGGACCCCCATGCATTTCTTTTCTTAATTTTGTTTTTTTCTTAATGCTAACATGACTTGTGTGCAAATAGCCTTAAAAAAAACATAAAAGTGAACCAGCATAAAAAAATAAAAAAAGTTTGTAGGGTTTACAACCACTTTAAATGCAGGGAGCAAAGCCAGATATGGTAGCTGTCATATGGCAGGCTAAGAAAGACAGAAATCCTAGAGAGCAGTATAAAAAGGATCTAATTGTCCAAAATGTGTTGCCTAGCAACTGTTGAAGCCACCTTGTTATGCGGAAGAATCTGTGTGTTTCCATCACAGCATGCACACTGAAGATTACCTCTCCATGCTACTGTTCTCCAGAGCTTCTACCTTTCCTTTGCTCCCTGATACAGCGAGTGAGCTTTTTGCATTTGGATCACAATAATTTGATTCCTAGACCATTGCTCACTGCCCCTTTCACACTAACGGACCGATCGGATCCACCTGTCAGTTTTTGCTCTCTATGGAGCATCAGATGTCAGCGGACACCCACCAGCATCCAATCCGATCCAGTCCGCTAAAAACAGACAGATGGGGAATCGATCCCCATCCATTTGTTTTTAGCAGACCGGATCGGATGACAGTCGGATGAAAACAGACAGGCGGTCCAATTCCATTCGACTGCCCCACAGAGATCTGTGTCCGTGTCCTCTCCACTATGCAGAGCCTGTGATCCGCCTGCTCAGCGGAGAGATCCCCGCCTGAGCAGGTGGAGCCGCTTGACGGAGTCCGCACCGTCTGAAAGAGGCCTAAGCGATTCATTCAGCAATTGTTTGATACATTTTACAGACAGGTCTTCTGTACTGGGCAATGCCTATTTATGCTACCTGGTCTATCTTTTGACTTCTCCCAGGCATCACTCATGCAACTTGCTACAAGATCAGTAACCCCCTTCTACTTTTCACATTAACCCTTTCATTGCTGAGAAATGCTCTGATAGCACCAGTAACTTGCTTTTTATATAATCTTATACATTTTTGCTTCATTATGATAATATAATAAACAATTCATTATTCATTGAAGCACCTTAAGAAACTGATTTTAAATCAACAGCAAGTACTCCTGTTGATTTTATTTCAGTTAAGCACATTAGCAAATATTTTCTGCTTCATGTTATGCTGTATGCCTATAAACAGGTGCTAAAAGGAAGCCCTTATTACCAATATAAATACAACAAATATTGCTTCAGCAATGTAAAACAAATTCACAACTTCTGTTATTAGTCATCTACCTCAAGGGATATTCATGGCGTAAATAGAATATATTAATACTTATATGAATTCTGGTGACTATGCTACAGATTGTTTCTTCATAAGACCCATGACATGTGCATTGGTTGGTTATATGAAACAAAGGTTGTGTTTTTCCAAAACTTTTCTGTCCTGTTCATATGCCTTGTATTTGCCTAGCAGTATAAGGTATAAGTCCCCTTCCATACGACCGTTCCGGTCAGGTCCCCCCGTCAGTTTTTAGGCGGACTTGATCGGACAGTCCACCCACCTCGATGGACCGGCGGGGGGGAAACGGATTTGTGTCAGTTTATATCCACCTACCTCCCATACGGTCTGCTAAGAAAAAACAGAAGGGGATCCATTCTCCTCTGTGTAGGCAGATCGGATCACAGGGTAGTCGAGTGTAAATGGACAGAGCTGGCTTTGTCTGTGTCCACTCTGCATAAACTGAACGAATATGGGCCTGTCATCCGCCCACTCTGCTCTGATCAGCATGTGATCAGGGGACAGATCCCCTACTGAGCAAAGCGGAAGGTGCCCATGTGAAGGGGGCCTAAATTAAATTCAGTTTGCAGGCAGTTATTATGAGTTCAGTTTTTTGATTCTTTGGTAAATATGGGTGCTTAAACTAGACATCCTTCTTCCTAGAAAGTCTTATTGGCGGATAAAAGCATACAGCGGCATTTTGCTGGAAACTCCTGAGAAACAGAAGATAAGGAGATGCATATTTCTTAAGCTGGAGACTCTGGAGTGGTGCAAAAAAGAAAAGATATAGACACACTGGAGCCCCCCCCCCCCCCAAGTGTGGCTCAGTGCATAGCTAAAAAAAATGTTGTGGTCATCTTTAGACCTATGAGTTGTGGTGATTTAAAAATGGCACCCTATTAGTAGAATACCTTTAAATATGCACCCCAATGCAGGTACAGTAGATGTTGATTAGCTCATGCTGCAGTGCACCACCACAAATATGCAATGTATTGTGGTGCACTCTGTTACAAACAAAAGTTGGAGGCCCAGTTTTTCTCCCATTCGCATGCATTGGCAGCCTATTCTACATTCAAATTCCACACATTAACACGTGTGCAGTAATGCACCAAAATTGAACATCATTGTGTGTAGGGGGGTCTAATATTTATCTAATAGGTTGGATGATTTCACAGGCCCTTCTTCTTTTCCAATAGCAGTAGAGAATGGTACTTACTGCTGCACTGAATGATTATTTAGTGCAGTAGTACTCAAAACCCAGGATGTGTGATGACTTTGCTCTGGGGGGGTATGTTCATAATAGCCTAGGTTTAAAGGAAGTGGGGTTGAATGATACTGGTCATCAATCAATCCAGAAGCCTAAGACATCTAGTGCTAGAAACAATTACTGAGTAGGGATGAGCCGAACACCCCCGGGTTCGGTTCGCGCCAGAACCCGCGAACGGACCTAAAGTCTGTGCAAACTTAAGAACCCTATTAATTACAATGGATGCGAACGTTCGAAATCAAAAGTGCTAATTTTAAAGGCTAATATGCATGTTATTGTCATAAAAAGTGTTTGGGGACCTGGGTCCTGCCCCAGGGGACATGTATCAATGCAATTTTTTTTTTTAAAAAGGGCGTTTTTTCAAGAGCAGTGATTTTAATAATGCTTAAAGTGAAACAATAAAAGTGTAATATTCCTTTAAATTTCGTACCTGGGGGTGTCTATAGTATGCCTGTGAAGGGGCGCATGTTTCCCGTGCTTAGAACTGTCCCTGCACAAAGTGTAATTTTTGCAGGAAAAAAAGCTATTTAAAATCACTTGCGGCTAATGAATTGTCGGCTCCTGTAACACAGAGAACAGTCATTCATTGAAAGTCATTGATAAAAAAAAAGTCATTGATAAAAAAAAAAAAAGCATGGGGGTCCCCCCAAATTCAATTACCAGGCCCTTCAGGTCTGCTATGGATATTAAGGGGAACCCCGGCCCAAAAAAAAATGGCGTGGGGTCCCCCTCAAAATCCATACCAGACCCTTATCCGAGCACGCAACCTGGCAGGCCGCAGGAAAAGAGGGGGGACGAGAGCGCCCCCCTCCCTCCTGAACCGTACCAGGCCACATGCCCTCAACATTGGGAAGGGCCTCGTCCCCACAACCCTGGCCATTGGTTGTGGGGGTCTGCAGGCGGGGGTCTTATCAGAATCTGGAAGCCCCCTTTAACAAGGGGACCCCCAGATCCCGCCCCCCCCTGTGTGAAATGGTAAGGGGGTACAAAAGTACCCCTACCATTTCACCAAAAAAGTGACAAAAATTGTAAAAATGACAGGAGACGGTCTTTGACAATTCCTTTATTAAAATCTTCTTTCATCTTCTTTCTTCTGGTCTTCTTCCTTCTTCCTTTCTTCATCCTTCGGTTTCTCCATCTTCTCCTTCCGGCATCTTCTTCCATCTTCTTCTTCCACCTTCTTCTTCCTCCTATCCGCTTCTTCTTGCTCTGGTCTTCTCGTCCGGCATCTTCTTCCATGGCGTCAGTGTCTCTTCTTGGGCCGCTCCGCGCAATGGGAGGCTCCCGCTGTGTGAGGCTTCGCTGCGTCTGACAGGTCTTTTATAACGGAGGTGACCCCGCCCCCCTCTGACGTCATGGGGAAAGCCATAGGGAATTCCCCATGACGTCCCCGTGTTTTGTCACTTTTTTTTTTGTCACTTTTTTGGTGAAATGGTTTTGTACCCCCTTACCATTTCACACAGGGGGGGGGGGGGGCGGGATCTGGGGGTCCCCTTTTTAAAGCGGGCTTCCAGATTCTGATAAGCCCCCCGCCCGCAGACCCCCACAACCAATGACCAGGGTTGTGGGGAAGAGGCCCTTGTCCTCATCAACATGGGGACAAGGTGCTTTGGGGGGGACCCCAAAGCACCCTCCCAATGTTGAGGGCATGTGGCCTGGTACGGTTCAGGAGGGAGGGGAGCCGCTCTCGTCCCCCCTCTTTTCCTGCGGCCTGCCAGGTTGCATGCTCGGATAAGGGTCTGGTATGGATTTTGAGGGGGACCCCACGCCATTTTTTTTTTTGGCCGGGGTTCCCCTTGATATCCATAGCAGACCTGAAGGGCCTGGTTATTGAATTTGGGGGGACCCCCACGCTTTTTTTTTATCAATTACTTTTTTTTTATCAATGACTTTCAATGAATGACTGTTCTCTGTGTTACGGGAACCGGCAATTCATTAGCCGCAGATGGCTGCCTTAGATGACACAACAGGATGAAGAAAGGAAGGAAGGTGTTTTAATGTGATACTGCAATGCTGTACTAACAGCACGCACACACTAATCCCCAGAATCACAGCAGATAATGTCAGCAGTCAGCAGCACTGCAGAATGGATCACAGCACATAATATCACTGACACGCTGGAACACACTATACGAGGCCGCCGGCGCGGCGGCCTTTTATAGTGTGGGGCATGTACTAAACCCCCTGAGCTATAATTGGCCACAGGCATCCTGCCTGTGGCCAATTATGGCTCTCCTCGCCGCTGGCTCTATGATTGGCCAAGCATGCGGAGTCACAGTGCATGCTTGGCCAATCATCAGCCAGCAATGCACTGCGACTGGCGCAAATTCGTGTGATGCGAGCGCCCCAAAAAGTTCTGGGCTCGCCGAGCGGGCGAACGCCCGATGTTCGATTCGAACATGGGTTCGAATCGAGCACCGGGCCCATCCCTACTGCTGGGAACAGCTTGAATGCTGCAGGTGAGTGTTTTAGCACAGGTGACTTATTTTTTTCATCATTTAAAAGATATACATTTTTTGGACTGAGATGCTTCATTAAAGGGTAACTCCACTTTTCTGGGAAAAGCAAAAAAAAATAAAAAATTTAGCATATGCAATTGCTACACAAGCCATGTTGTAATTTAAAGTTGTTCTAAAGCCTAACATTTTGTAAAAGTATCTATCGCCCCTGCACCCTCCAATACTTAACTGTGTCCTCACTCCAGCACTGTGCCTGTCTGCAGTGTCTCTCCCCTTTCATTTCCTTTCAAGGCTTTGTTGAGGCACCAGGATCCCTTGGCGTCTGCTGCTGTCAGTCAAAATTTATAACCAGGGAGTGGGGGGCGGGGCAGAACCATGATGTCTGTGTCTATGGACACAGTTAGTGTGACTCATGATTGAGCTTACAGGTGTGCTAGGATAGGAAGCGGCTTCCTGTGGTGGCACATAAAGAATAGGAGAAGCCAGGAGTGCTGGTGGGGGACCCAAGAAGCGAAGGATTGGGGCCACTTTGCACAATGGAGGTAAGTATAAACCTGTTTGTTATTTTTATTATTGCGTTTGCTATCACCTTACTGTTATTAAAAATTACCTTTCTTTTTCAATCGTGGCTTTGTAATTTTCTGTAAAATTCAATGCAGTATGGCAACCTGGAGGCCTTCTGTACACAATTGGTAATGTAGTTTCTTGCTTGTGTGATTGGCTCACTTATTTTCCCAGAAGTCTACACTAAGATAGTCAGGCTTTAGGCATCCTTTACAGCAAAAAATTTGGTGAGATTTTCCCAAAGAGTTAATTACTTCTAAAGAATGTAGACCCTGCAATGTTCCTCATTAGAATACTGAAAGTGAATCAGCTTATTAATTAAGATTCACTCTGCACACAACAAACAGCTATTTCTTCAGAGCAGAAACAGGTAGTAATCTGCAACAGCGTTTTCTAAAATCCATGTCGAGTTAGCAGCAAGCTACTGAACTAATACTTACTTTTTGTGGACAAACCCAAATATGCTCTTTTATGGATAATTAGTCATTACAATATACAGGAGTGGTTGTCTCGATTTATCTAAATGCACTGTACATAAAATATCAGTCTGCTCTTGCTTAGTGCAATACAACTACTAATAAATGGCTTTAATTTAGCCAAGGGCAGCTTCAGTAGGATATTTATGTATGCTGCTTTATTTATTGTATTAAGTGAATTGGTATGTACTTGTCCATTGTTAGCACAACTGATAATTTATTTTCAGATTTATTAATGTTTCTTTATGTAAAAGTTAATTAAATGTCGGTTACATGACATCCAAACATTATTGAAAACTGGAACACTGAGCATAAAGAAGGAAGAGCAGCGTAATCATGGAAATTACATCAATATTAATTAGCTCTCTAATTCATGTAGTTTTTGACGTTACCTAGAAATGAAGAAAAAATGTAAATGTGTTATGACCCGATATAGATGTCCTTGTATATACAAAAGTTATTTATCTAGGCATTCAGAGTTGCTCTAGATAAGGTCTTAATCATGTTGCTCGCTCATTGAAATGAAGAGGAATCAAGGACAGCATAGAGACATATCTGGTATACTGAATATGTGAATATATTCTTTAATTTATGTATTTAATATGTAGTTACAATTATAATTAATTTTAAAGAGTAAGTTATATAGCTGTAAAGATAATATAATATTCAATAAATCCAATATGATAATTTAACCAAATACCAGATCCACAGAGATATTTTGATGAAACGATTTTACATGATACATGGGACTTTTTAGGTACTAAACATACAAGTAAGTATAATGCAACATTTTTTTTTTTTTTTATTGCCACAAAATCTTAAAAATCACAGAAGAAATATATAACCTAAATTTCTTGCCATAAGTATAGTAGTTATATCAGAATAACCATATTACGTCTCCTTATATAACCTCAAACAACCCACTGTCTAGCTTGTTTATGTATTAACAGAGAGTTCTGTTTACCGCATATACCATTACATAATGGCAGGATTTATTCCCTTAATAAAAATGCTGATCCTTGCAGTGGCGTGAGGATAATGCAACACGTTTCCCAGATTTAAAAGATCTGTTTTATCAGGGGATACAGTAAAGAAGGTATATCTACAATATCCATATGAGATAAATATTAGTAACATTCAATAATTTATTGATAATGTAAAAACAAATAGAAAAGATACTTTACATAGCTTAAACAGTATATAAGAACAATAAGTTATGCTATGAACCAAAGGCAAACCTCCTAAAAGAGATTGCAGGGATAACAGGGGCCCAAACCACACAGGGCTTGAACATATCTAACAGGATCAATAAATGTCTATTTTGAAAGTTATACCATGTCTCCTCCTGAATGTGCATTTAATTTTTAGCATACCAGGAAGTTTCTATTGAAATAAAATATTGCAAATGCAGCAAATGTGGCATGGCCCCATTCACTTGAATGGGTTTTGTTTGACAGCTGTACAATGTGACATGCTGTATAATTTTTACCTTCACTTTGCTGCCATAGCAATATATACTATACCCATTGGCCTTCATGTTACAATTCAGGGAAATGGTAAAAACACCCTATATCTACATAGGCCTAAGATATTATGTTTGATGTTATATCTGATGTAAGGTTTATTTCCAGCTAGCTACTTTCCCTAGGAGACAGATATGGATGTCCCTGTGTACGTCCCTGTGTACGTCCCAGTGATGGTAACAGAGGAAAGACTCCCTAGTGCCACACATTCATGAGGTCTGGTAGTAGTGATGAGAGTGGCAACCTCAGCCTGGGCTCCCGCCAGGCCATGCCCCCAATGCGTTTCACTCTGCTCCCGGAGCTTAGTCATGTGATGTGCTCCACATGTATATGGAGGGTATATTCCGGAGTTTTTTCCAGCATGGCTTCCTCTACACATGTACTGCTAATTGCCCATCTTTGCATGCCCTTGACCTTCTATGCAGCTGTGGGGGATCCACCTCCAGCTAGGCAGGGCATGGTCTGCAACATAACCCAATGTGCATGTGTCATTGGGTTGGTTGATGTTATATAAGGAAGTTTGACATAGATATTCTGGTATGACTATTGCAGTTATTACTTTTAGCTTTGGTTAACACTTTATTTTGAAATTTTAAGATTTTTTTTAGCAATAAAAATACTTTTTGTTATACCGACTTGAATGTTTGATACCCAAGGAGCCTTGTTTTTTGTAACCTTTGACATGGCCTACAGGGTATGGTTAAATAGAACCTGAGCTTAATTATTGTATACACACTTCACATGTGTACTGTTGTCCTTTTACTTGCAAAAGATACTTTAAAGCTCATCTCCAGGCTTCATATACACACATAAACATTTAAAACATAGCTTGCTTACAGCGCATATTCTTTTCTGTACACTAACTATAAACATAGAGCTAATACTTTATCTGAGCCTACCTTGAGTTCTGGTTCACACTGATGCGGTGTGGGGTACTGCATGTGATTTGAACCGGAATCGCACCGCAGGGCAATTTGAGCTGATTTATTTTGTATGGCTCATATTGCACCGTACCCACACAAAAGTTGCATGCACCTATTTTTGGCCGCATTGGAATCAGATCACATGGGTATTCACATCCATGCAATCTGATTCAACCAATCACACTACGTTTTGCAAACCATTTTTGGGGTGCCATAAACTTAACATTGACACTCGCAGCGGTTCACATGAAAAGAGTGTGAATGTGATGTGGTTCGTGAAACACACAGGAGTCGCTGAAAATCCCACACTGCATCAGTGTGAACAGCGACTAAAGGAGAACGTTTATAAAATTGCTAGGTACTACTTAACAACCAGCAATTATTGGAACAGAGAACACTCTATTGAGGAGTATGTAATATACAGCATATTTTACAAAGTGTAGCACTCAAGAATATGCAACATACAGCACTACTTACAAAGCACATAGATCAGATGCATGTAACATACAGTACAGTTTGCAAAGTGCAGTAACCAATAGTATGTAATATTCAGCATAGCTTGCAGAGTGCAAAGGTGGCTAGAATGCAATGTATAGATCAGCTTACACACTGTAGCATTCAGGGGCATGTAATATACAGGGCAGCTTGCAGTAGTCAGGATAATTTTTATTGTATGGACTTTGCACATTGGTCAGTAAGTGTATGCATACATTAAAGGGGCATAAAAACAATTCACTTAAGGCTGTGGTGATGAATGATTCCATACAGGAATGAAACAGAGTTTATACTACAGTAGCTTTTTACAGAGGCAAAGTTCTAATTAACAATTTTTTTTTTAAGAAAATAAAAAAGGTACTGGAAATATTTAGAGAAAATATATTACAAAAAAGATATAAGCAATAGTAAAATAAAAGGGTTTTGAAAGTGCAAAAATGTTTCAGTATAGTCCATCTTGTTCAGTGCAGTAGTTGAATCACTTGCAGGATAGGTGCAATTGCAGCTGCTTCTTTTGTTCCTGGAGGCGTTGTGTCCAAATCAAATTCTGCTCAATCAAATGGTTGGAGGTTTGGTTTGCTGGAGAGCATTTTATTGTGCACATCTGACAGAGCGTCCCGCTCTGTACAATGAAACCGTTCTAATCAGAGCGACTCAAGACGCTCTGACTTAGAAAAAAGGTTCCTGTACGACTTTGGGGCGACTTGAGGCGACTTGCATTGACTTCTATAGAGAAGTTGTTTTGCAAGTCGCCACAGCTGTCGTGTCCGGGTCGCCTGATGCAGACGCGCTGTAAGTCGCGCTGCCTCAGTGTGAACTGGAGCGTGCAAAACCTGGTGCAGCTCTGCATAGAAAACAATCAGCTTCCAGGTTTAATTGTCAAAGCTTAATTGAACAAGCTGAAATTAGAAGCTAATTGGTTACTATGCACAGCTGCACCAAATTCAGTGTGCACCAGTTTAAGTAAATCTACCCCTTAATGTCAACTATCCCGAGTAGAGCCATGTTTCTGTCTAACACGGTTTCACAATCACAAAGGACATTCTATTTAACATAATGAAAATATGATTTGTTAGATATCAAACATAATATAAAATGCATCTTTCTCCTAAGAGGTTTTATGTGTTTTAACCTTCTGAAACATTTAAATTAGATGTGCTTTTGGTATAATTCTTCTTATAAATTAATGTAAGTGCTTTTTGGAAAGATAATGGAGTTACAGAAAATATATTCCTGTACTGCTCCCATATTTAAAATAGAGCCATTTAAGACAGGGCTTTATCTAAAAAGTCTTTTGAAGACATCATAGTGGAAGTTTAAGCCATTATTGCATTCTTTTTTAGCTGGCCTGTGTTATGTTAAATGAGTCGCTGCCTAGCACAAATATGAAATTTAAATCTGACCATCTTTGTTACCGATTTGTGAATTTTTGAGAAAATGAAGGTGGCGTGATGCTCAGTACCACTCCCCTATTCTCTCCAAACAGTTTATAGCAACCATAAAAAAAGTTGAGACAGTCTTGTGTGGACAGATAACCAGGCAAAAATAAATAAAATAAACCATATATTGATTTATTGATACCATATGATGAATTAAAAAACAGTTAGAAAATCTCCTCGCATGAATAGATGACAATCAACTTGCTCACTGCTGTAGTGGTACCTTATGGCATCGGCCAGAGATGGACAGGTTTGTTGAAGAATCCCCATTGGCTGGTCATGTCACATGACTTGAGAAAGGGCCAAATTGTCAAGACAACAGCCACGTTCCCTCCTTGCTCTCCTCGACTTGCTCTCCACCACCTTGAGTTCCAAGCCTTGTTTTGGATTCGGTCTCCCTGAGCATATAATGTCACGCCGGGGAGTCCTACGCTCACTGGTTCCTATTCGAGGTTGTCCCAGCTGCCTCCTGGCCCCTTCTCCACCTATGGCTGGCTAGCTGTGCTGCCGTTCACTGCCGTTCACCACTGGGGACTCGGTTGAGGCTCCACATCGTCTCCCGGTCCCTACACAAGTTGGGTTCATCCTGTTATTGTGGATTTCGTAGAGGTGAATGAGGGTTTTGCCACTGTAGCAATTCTTCAACAAACCTGTCCATCTCTGGCTGACACCAAAAGGTACCACTACAACAGTGAGCAAGTTGATTGTCATCTATTCATGCAAGGAGATGTTTAACAGTTTTTTAACTGTTTTTTAATTCATCAAATGGTATCAATAAATCAATATATGGTTTATCTTATTGATTTTTGCCTGGTTATATGTCCGCACAAGACTGTCTCGACTAAAGCTTTTTTATTGTTGCTATTGACTGTTTGCATTTATATTCACACCTCTCCTGGTGTGCTCATCCATATAGCTGCTTATTGGGCACGAGTAGGACTCTGATATTGTCCCTAATGCTACAAATGTCCCAGCTTCCTGGCGCCAGACTTTTTTTATTGTTATCATCGGCAAACAGTTTGGGGTTCATCTGGCTTCACTATCCCTCTACCCCCGGGGCTCCACATGGGTTGCTATGGATGTAGTTACAGTGGTGTGAAAAAGTGTTTGCCCCCTTCCTCATTTCCTGTTCCTTTGCATGTTTGTCACACTTAAGTGTTTCGGAACATCAAACCAATTTAAACAATAGTCAAGGACAACACAAGTAAACACAAAATGCAATTTGTAAATGAAGGTGTTTATTATTAAAGGTGAAAAAAATCATCCAAACCATCATGGCCCTGTGTGAAAAAGTGATTGCCCCCTAAACCTAATAACTGGTTGGGCCACCCTTAGCAGCAACAACTGCAACCAAGCGTTTGCGATAACGTGCAATGAGGCTTTTACAGCGTCCTGGAGGAATTTTGGCCCACTCATCTTTGCAGAATTGTCCTAATTCAGTTACATTAGAGGGTTTTCGAGCATGAACGGCCTTTTTAAGGTCATACCACAACATCTCAATAGGATTCAGGTCAGGACTTTGGCTAGGCCACTCCAAAGTCTTCATTTTGTTTTTCTTCAGCCATTCGGTGGTGGACTTGCTGGTGTGTTTAGGATCATTGTCCTGCTGCAGAACCCAAGTTCGTTTCAGCTTGAGTACACGAACAGATGGTCGGACATTCTCCTTCAGGATCTCTTGGTAGACAGCAGAATTCATAGTTCCTTTTATCACGGCAAGTCTTCCAGGTCCTGAAGCAGCAAAACAGCCCCAGACCATCACACTACCACCACCATATTTTACTGTTGGTATAATGTTCTTTTTCTGAAATGCAGTGTTCCTTCTACGCCAGATATACTTGGACACACACCTTCCAAAGAGTTCCACTTTTGTCTCATCGGTCCACAGAATGTTGTCCCAAAAGTCTTGGGGATCATCAAGATGTGTTGTGGAGAAATTGAGACGAGCTTTGATGTTCTTTTTGCTCAGCAGTGGTTTTCTCCTTGGAACTCTGCCATGCAGGCCATTTTTGCCCAGTCTTTTCCTGATGGTGGAGGCATGAACGCTGACCTTAACTGAGGCAAGTGAGGCCTGCAGTTCCTTGGACGTTGTTGTGGGGTCTTTTGTGACCTCTTGGATGAGTCGTCGCTGCGCTCTTGGGGTAATTTTGGGCGGCCGGCCACTCCTGGGAAGGTTCACCACTGTTCCATGTCTTCGCCATTTGTGGATAATGGCTCTCACTGTGGTTCGCTGGATTCCCAAAGCTTTGGAAATGGCTTTATAACCCTTTCCAGACTGATAGATCTCAATTACTTTCTTTCTCAATTGTTCCTGAATTTCTTTGGGTCTCGGCATGATGTGTAGCTTTTAAGGATCTTCTGGTGGACCTTACTGTGTCAAGCAGCTCCTATTTAAGTGATGCCTTGATTGTGAACAGGTGTGGCAATAATCAGGCCTGGGTGTGGCTAGAAAAATTGAACTCAGGTGTGGACAACCACAGTTATAGTATGTTTTAACAAGGGGGGCAATCACTTTTTCACACAGGGCCATGATGGTTTGGATTTTTTTCACCTTTAATAATAAACACCTTCATTTACAAATTGCATTTTGTGTTTACTTGTGTTGTCCTTGACTATTGTTTAAATTGGTTTGATGTTCCGAAACACTTAAGTGTGACAAACATGCAAAGGAACAGGAAATGAGGAAGGGGGCAAACACTTTTTCACACCACTGTATATCCTTGATGGCTTCTTAAAATAAGATAACTGTTGAACACACACATTAATGCATTACAGCGTGCAGATTGAATTTATTTGACAAAATGCAGGTATCTGTATAACTTTGGGATTTAACGTGTGCATGATAGATAGATATATAGATAGATAGATAGATAGATAGATAGATAGATAGATAGATAGATAGATAGATAGAAACACCACAACTGCTAATTGAGATATACGTTGTAGCGAAATGTTTAAAAAAATAAGCAGCTAAAACATGACTTGTATTTCTTGAAAAGGTTGTTCATTTTTATTGAAGCTTGCTTGGTGCCCAAAGGGATCCCAACCAACCTCCTAGCAATCATAACACTAATGAAAACAGATGGGAATACATAAAAGAATCCAAGGCATCATGACAGTGTGTCATATATGTGGGAGATTCTTTATAAACTGCCAAAACTGCATTCCAATTGAAGCTTAAATCTAGGCAATGTGAATTAGATGGATTAAATAGGCAAACAGGTGTGAGCCTCGGATAAACATTACTTTGTAGTTGTAACTATATTCAATCCCAGTGTCTTATTATGTCAATATCAAATGCATGGACTGACCAGAGATATACTCATAAAACTGGTAAGACAATTGCTTTTACTCTTTAAGAATATACAATACATATTACAGGCCCTTTAAAATGGAAATGTCTGGAATGCGTTCTGTGCAGATTTCTAGGTCTGGTCTAGCTAATACTGAGGGATATCTACTATAAAGCTAATTTTGAAGTGCACTGGAAAGGTGCTTTATCGGATGATGTCAAGGTGTTATCATAAGGACTTACAGTATCCAAGAATTAAGTCTGCGCACAGAAACGATGGTAATTGACCTATGGAGGTATGCACAATTAAAACACTTTGTGGAGAGCCTCCCCTGCCCGATTCGCGAGGAGGACAAGTACACGCAGTTGGAGAAACTTAGCCTACGGGAGTCCACGAGGAACAATATCTCTCGCGTCTATAAAATCGTAATAAATGAAGAAGTGTGGGACGTGCTTCCATACGTCAAGAAATGGGAAGAAGAATTAGGGATACAGTGCGGCAAAAATAGGCTAGAAAAAATATTTAAAATAATTCACAGCTCGGCATCCCCCATAAAAACGGTGGAAAAGAACTTCAAATGTCTCGCAAGATGGTATCTAACCCCCGACAGGATGAGTAAATACCAGGCGGGGGCGTCCCCAGAGTGCTGGAGAGGCTGCAAAGCAAGGGGCACGTTGGCCCATATTTTTTGGGATTGCCCAGTGATCAAAAAATACTGGAAGGGAGTGTTGGACCTGATTTCGGTTATAACAAAGGAAGTAATTATAGAGGATCCTTGGACGTGTCTGTTCCACGGGACGGGGACTCCATGGAAACAATATAAAGCTTCCATAATCCCAGTCCTTTTAAACGAAGCAAAGAGTCTAGTACCGAAAAAATGGCGGGAGGCGTCCAGCCCGACTATTCGGGACTGGATTTTTTGCGTGAACGATTTTCAGTAATCATAATAGTTCTACTAGTATGCATTTTTTTTTGTATACCTCAGATTCGCGTGTTAAGCACCTTGAGGCGATTCAGTTCACATTGTAGCGCTATACAAATCATTCATTCATTCAACAAGGAGAGGAATCTTGTGTGAAGCCATGTTTTCTTGCATTTGTAGTGACAGCCTCACACTGTTAAGCAGTTTGCACTAAACAACATTTTACTCATGGAGTTATGCTTTGATTCTGGATCAGCAATAAACTGCCTCTTATATAGTATGGACTTGGGATTTGTCTATTAAAATATATATAACATAAATTGGAATTGTTGACCATAACATTGTTTTTTTTCCTGTGATAACAAATCCTGATTGTGATTGTTTTCATTCATGTCACCAGTTAAGAGTGGGTTTAATGGGTTTTTAAATTGTATATATTTTTTTTTTAACAGTAAAGTTTTTATTTAACTAAAAGGGAAATAAGCAATACATACACAAAATAAAAAGGAAAATAAATTAACAAAAAAGAAAATAAACATTTACTAAACAATAAAATGATTGTAAAATGTATATGAACTAAAGAATCTTGTTGTATATATTTATTTCCCATAGATATCTCTAAACCTAAATAGGGGTTTACTTGCCTAACTATGTAATTAATATGTTCTTTATATTGATATTATTCTTTTCCTACAATGAGAAGATATTATAAAAAAAATCCCTCTTTACCAGGTTGAAATACTGTATGATAGTTTGGGGTTCTTACTAGTAGGTGGAGGGTTCATGACTAGAATAAAGAGTAATAAATTTGCTGAATTTCTTTCATAAAGTCTGCAATTGTGTGTTAAGAGAGATACTTTTATTCATGTTTAGTATCTTTTAAGTGTCCTACTTTTTTTTTTTTTTTTAACATTTATTGTGTCTAGGTTCCCTTCTACAGCTCTTCTAAAGTTGTACCAAATTACTTCACTGCAATGATGACAGCCTTAGGAAAAGGACATTTATTATGAAAAATGTGTTGAAAATTATAGAGTGTACACTATAATACAATACAATACCATATAGTCTTAAATGGTGCCATGTGTATACTGCAGCTGTATTTCAATGGCATAGTAATATATAAAAAAAAATGCAATAAAATATTGCAATAAAATAGCAAACTCATTTGTACTAATCATTCCTTACATGTGCGGTGTACACATAAAATTTAGGTCAAGAGAATCTGTAGGAGATCAGCAGTGATGATACAAAACAAAGGATAAAAAAGGAATAATTAAATGCATGGCATTTGTTTCTGATGTACAGTGCTTTAGCCATCTAAATGCCATTTAGTAAGGGCCCATTTAAACTATTGTGGTCTGTTGCTGTGTGTTCATGAATGTGCATTAACATGTATTGTGGTAAGGCAACTTATTCTATATAAATAGGCTGCCGACACACCACCATAAACCAAAACCCAAACATGACCCTCACAATGAATGGCACTGCAATCTACCACAGTAGAGATGGGCCAAACACTACCCGGTTCGGTTCGCACCAGGACACGAACGATGAACCCTATTGAAGTCTATAAGACCCGAACCGGAAAAATCCAAAGTCCCCATTTTGAAGGCTTATATGCAAGTAATTGGCCATAAAAAGAGTATGGGGCCTGGCTACTGCACTGGGGGACATGTACCGATGCAAAAAAAACTTTTAAAAAAGATAGTTTTTAAAGGAGCAGTGATTTTAATGATGCTTAAAATGAAACAATAAAAATGAAAAATTCCTTTAAATATAGTGCCTGGGGGTCCCCTTAGTGTGCCTGTAAAGTGTTGCATTTTTACCGTGTATAGAACCTGCTGCAGCAAAACTGACATTTATAAAGAAAAACTAATTACATTTAAATAGATTTTCCCTGCAAGCTTTCTATATTTTGTAAATAAAGGCTCGAAGAGCCAGTCTATATGATAAGGCCACAAGATAGTGCACTCAGAACAAGATTAGAGACTTTTTGGATACATCCTGGTGTCTCTTTGGCAGACGTTGGATGGAAATAATGCATTTTTTCACCCCAATGAGCAAGCCTTATGTGAAGAAGCCAAATTATAGTACACTCAGGCCAAGATTAAATAGTTTTTAGATAAAGTCTGGTGTCTCTTTCACAGACTTAAGTAACAGGTGTGGAAAAATTGGACTTTGGGTGTTGTCAGTGTCTCTCTAGGGGTATTCTTGATGAAAGCAAAAATTGGCTTTGCTGTAAAAAAAATGTATTTGATGCTCCTGTCACACTGTTGTGGAAAAATTGATCTTTGGGTGTTGGTGGTCCCTTCACCCTGTAACCTTCTAGAGGTACTCTTGATAAAAGCAAAAATGGGCCTTGCTGTATGTGACGGATCTCGGATACCCTGGCTGGGCACCTCCACCAGACATGTGTCTCCTGTTCTCCAAACGCACCCGCAGCCGGTAGACTTGCCATAACCAGCCCTCAACCCCCCCCCACCACACACAGGTGTTGAGGGCTAAACATGCAGAGCATAAACTGTTTATTAGGTACAAAACATACACCTTTAAACACAGTTAGGGGCACTCCCCATAGCCCTGTCATAGAGGGGGTAGGAGACAAGGAAAAACCAATGGAAACTTGACACTTGTATTCAAACAACTACAGTTGAAACACACCAAGGGATTATGATAAGCAGGCAGCCCCTCTTTACACACAGTGACTAGTGCAAACTTTTTCTTGGTTCGAACGGTTTGCTCAACACTATACCACAGTAAGACAGATGCTTTACCGTGCATTACGTTAACACATTAAACCATGCATTTCATGGTGCATCACTCCAGAGCAATGGTTTGAATGGGCTGTTAGGGTTTACATGTACTTTAATATGAGTTGCTTGAGATCGGTCCTAAGCCACAGCATTGTAACTTTTTTTTTTTTGCAACAGCAAACATACTGAATAATGTTTCTAATGAGGCGTTGGGCCTAATTTACACTAGTAAAAATTCAGATGTGACTTAATTTGCACAGAATCGCATGACAAAAAAAATCATATAATTTCCAAGGGCACCCGTTCACATCAATGGGACTCCATCCGGTGCAGTCTTTGAAGAGGTTCCTTTACTGCTCCTGGTGCAATTTACAGTGCAATTTGGCCCCAAAGTATATGCAAACCACATCTAAAATGCAACCAATGTTGCATCAAAGTCACACTACATAATCACACTGCAAATTGAGTCAAAATATCATCACAGTAGTATGAACCGAGCCTTACAATGTTCTGCTCTCTATCGATCACAATAGATACAGTATATGTTGCATGTTGTACACTAATGCAAGACCTAATGACTCAGTACACTGGACTTATCTTTCAGCATTTACATATTTTTATTCATGATGCTTGTTCTATCGTATTAGCTTGATGCATCTATGTGAAATATTGATATATTTTACCGCTCGTGACTACCATGAAAAAACTATAGACACTGACATTGCTGCTCTTCTTTGGCAATGTTAGTTTCCTAGCTCTCCTACTGATGCCTTGGTTTTTATGCTATCTGTGTCTCTGACCCAGAAAAGTATAGAGATAAGGAAGTCTGACACTTTTCTGACACTCATTTATAGCATGCCTGCTCCGTGTCTAAGGTTCAAAATTATTAAAGCCAGACACAGACAAGCGACAAGCATTTTCAAAAGGGAACAGCAATGGAATTCTCCATTCCTTTATTATAACAGCATCACTAACCTTTTATGAGAGAAATAAATAGGCTCTCATTACTGACCTACTTCTAAAAATGCTGGCTGCCCGGCTGTTATGCTGGCCCTCACTGGTCACTTACCTGGAACAAGAATACAGTTTATTAAAGTCATTAAAAAGCAAAGTTTTTCTCAACATTCTGGTTCTGGAGCAGTACTTCTAAATACTGTATCGAGAAGCTTGACTGCCAGGCAAGTAGCCCTTTCACAAGGTAAGATTGGCAATTTCAGCCTTTGCATTTCAAGATTGGTTGACTTCCAGATTTCCCCCTATTTAGGCCACTTTTTGCGATAAGGCACTGCATTACTTTAACTGACAATTGCACGGTCATTCAACGATGTACACAAATAAAATGTATGTCATTTTTTTCAACAAATAGAGCTTTCTCTGGTGGTATTTGATCACCTCTGTGTTTTTTTTGCGCTATGAAAAAAAAAGACAGACTATTTTGAAAAATATATATATATACTGTATATGTTTTATTTTTTTGCTATAAAACATATCTGATTACAAAATTGTAAAAAATCTAATTTCTTCATAAATTTAGGTCAATATGTATTCTGCTACATGTGCAGGATCACATATATACGTGATCCGGTGCACAGCTGTCGTCCTATAGCAGTAAAACTGCTATAGGGTGATCCGCAAGTAGGGATGAGCCGTACACCCCCGGGTTCGGTTCGCACCAGAACCTGCGAACGGACCGAAAGTTTGCACGAACGTTAGAACCCTATTTTTTTTTATATAATCTTTATTTTATTTTCAAAAGAGAAACAAGACACAAATACAGCAATACAGTCACATAAAACAAAAAAAAAAAAAGGAGGGGAGGGGGGGTATAACAGTAGGAAGGAGAAAAAGGTCTCCGGGTGGAATGCATTTACAGGTCTCCAGTAGTATACAATCAGTACGTTGCATATGACATCATCACATTATTCCCCTTTCCACAGGGTACAAAGTTTGGGGACCTATGTTGCTATAGGGAACGAGGTCTAAGTGGGGAGTGCTTTGCTTCCCCTATTACAGAATGCATGGTCCAGAGTAGTTAAATGGGGGTGGGGATGATATAGAACAAGAGGGGAAGGGTAAAAGGGTAGGGGAGGGGGGGGGAGTGGGCACACCAAAAGTTACTTGCTTAACCATGCGGTAGGCACTTTACAGTATCATTCAGTCTCTGAGTTTTTAAGATAGACCTACAGCTGGGGCTCTGCTCTCTCTACTAGGGGTGCCATGAGGTGTCGCTGGCGGCTGGGCATCCGCCAAAGGCAACTGAGATTCGGAGGATGAGTAGTGTATCCATGTGGCCCAGATAGCATAAAATTTCTCATATCTGTCTTTGCATTTTGCCATCCACTCCTCCGCCGCCATTATGGTATTTAACAAACGCACCCATTCGGATCTACTTGGGATCTGGGTCGACTTCCAATGTACAGGGACCAGGCGTCGAGCGGCATTGAGAAGGTGGGGGAGAACAGATTTGCTATAGGCGCGCAGTGGAGTGGATGGCACATTACACGCAGTAGGAATTACATAGGGGAGTCCGGCATCTCTATATCAGTAATGATTTTTATTTGTTGTCTAATATCCTGCCAGAATGGTCTAAGCAGCGGGCACTCCCACCAAATATGGGGGAAAGTGCCCCGTCGCCCACACCCCCTCCAGCAGGCAGCAGAGACTGTAGGAAACATTTTGGCCAGGGTCGCAGAGACTCTGTACCACCTGGTCAGTATTTTAAAGCTGTTCTCTTGCATTTTAGTATCAACTGAGCTCTTGTGCGTTAATCTATACAGTTGGTCCAACTGGACCTCTGTGAAGGTATGTTGCAGGTCTCTCTCCCATTCGCGAATATACGTTGGCTTGTTACTGGAGTCAGCACACTGCAGCATCTCGTATAGCTGATACAACTGATACAACTGATATTGAGTGTGGTATAGGGTCTGGGGATTTACACAGTTTTTCAAACGGGGTCAGAGAGGAGGGAGGTCTAACACTGTGTGGCAGACTACCACCAAAGTGCTGCAGTTGTCTATAGTGCCATTCATCCATCGGGAAGCGCCCAAATTGGGAGCGTAGCCATTCCAAGGAAACTAGGCCTTGTTCGTGAATGAACCTACCGCAGCGCTTCTCACCATCCCTTGCCCACATGCCAAAGTAAGGAAGGTGTTCCCCCGGAGCGAACCAGGGGAAGCCTCCCAGGGGTGCGAGTGGGGAAACCGGTTGCGACAAACGCTCCCCTGTATTTAGTTTGTCCCATAATCTCAGCACGTGGACAGAGGTCGGGGAGACATACCTCGAGAGGCCTCGATGGGATCGAGGGAGCCATGGCGCATGAGACAAGTTACGACCTGCTAGGAACTTTTCAAGGGGTACCCAAGATTTAGTTGCGGTATGGTGCTGCCAATCCAGCACCCTTTGCAGGGCTACTGCTTCATAATATCTACGTATAGAAGGGACCCCTAGCCCTCCACACCTCTTAAGGCGCTGCAGTGTGCTGAGGGCAAGGCAGGGCGTTCCCCCTTGCCAAATACATTTTATGAACAAACTGTTGAAAGCCGAGAACAAAGATCTAGGGAGCATTATAGGTATCATTTGGAGATAAAAAAAATTTGTGGTAGTACATTCATTTTCAGTATACTGACTCGGCCCATCCATGAGAACGTGGTGCGGTCCCATTGCACTAGGTCTGTTTTAATCTTGGTAATGAGGGGGGCAAAGTTGCATGAGTACAGTTGTGTACAGGTGGCTGGCAGATAAATGCCCAGGTATTTCAGGGAGGAGGGGAACCAGGAGAATGACAAGGAGGCCTGCAGTTGAGGACGCATCTCTGGGGGGATGTGCAGGGGGAGAATTTCTGACTTATTGTAGTTTATTTTAAAATTGGAAATGGAGTGGAATTTCTTAAGTTCCGCCATAATATTAGGGAGAGAAATCAGTGGCTCCGTAACGTAAAACAGAACGTCATCGGCATAAGCCGAAAGTTTATGCTCGGTTGGCCCTACCTTAAAGCCTCTAATGTCAGGGTTCGATCGTATGTTATTGAATAATGGTTCGAGGGTAAGGGCGAAAATTAGGGGGGACAGGGGGCATCCCTGTCTCGTCCCGTTCCCAATGGGGAAGGGGTCGGAGAGCATCCCATTGACTTTCACCCGGGCTTCCGGAGAGCTATACAAGGAACTTATCCATCTGAGCATATTATGGCCCAGGCCCAATCTAGACAGTACCGCCCGAAGATAGGCCCAGTCCACCCTGTCAAATGCCTTCTCAGCATCTGTGGACAATAGGAGACAGGGCGGACTGGGCTGTTGTTGCTCTGCCCAGTGTATCAGTTGGATAGCTCTGTTGGAATTATCCCTGGCCTCCCTTCCCATTATGAAGCCTGTTTGGTCTGAGTGATATACCGTGGGCATGATGGGTTTAAGGCGATTGGCTAATATTTTCGCTAATATTTTAATGTCTGTGTTTAGCAGCGAGATCGGCCTGTAGCTGCTGGGAGCGGACGGGTCTTTACCCTCTTTCGGGAGAACTGTAACATGTGCAAGCAATGCTTCCTTCGGGAGTGAGGCACCCGACGCCAGTGCGTTAAAGTACGTGCACATGCGTTCTCCTAAGAGGTGGGCAAACTTTTTGTAGTATGAGTTAGTGAAGCCGTCCGGCCCCGGGCTATTTCCCAATGGGAGGTCTTTGATCACTGCCTCAATCTCCACTACAGACACAGGGCGATCCAGCTGCTCACTCAGTTCTCCCGAAATTGTTGGGGCCTGAGCCTCTTCCAAGTATTGTGAGAGAAGCTCTGTCTTTTGAAGGGGGTTATGACCTATCAGCGTGTCTGGGAGTTGGTACAGTTGGGTGTAATAGTCTCTGAACGCGGCTGCAATTTTGGAGGAGATTTCCGCAGTAGTCTGTAGTTTCTGGACATGTCCTGAGGTTCTCTGTTTTTTAAGGGCACTGGCGAGGAGTCTACCACATTTGTTGCCGAACTCATAGAACTTATGTGAGATGTATCTTAATCTATCTCTAGTTCTTTTTTCTAGTAGCTCAGATAGTTGTTCCCTAATGGCTATTAGTTCCTCATACAGTTGGGTGGTCAGGTTGTGTTTATGTTTCAGTTCCAATGTATGCAATTTGCTTAGTAATGTCTGCAGTTCCACCGTGCATGCCTTTTTGAGCCTAGCCCCCTGGGAGATAAGTTCCCCCCAGATCACTGCCTTATGGCCTTCCCATACGGACGCAATACCCGTCTCTCCCGGAATATTTTCTTTAAAGTATTAAGATATGGTTTCCGAGACCCGTTGGTGAGCTACCGCATCATCCAACAGGTTCTCGTTGAGCCGCCACGTCCAATGTCGGACATCTGGGGAAGCAGGGGCCAGGGAGACGGATATGGGTGCGTGATCTGAAATTGTCTACGACCAGATCGATGCGCCGGAGAGTGTCTCCAGCAAATATTGATCTACCAACAGGAGATCTATTCTCGTGTATACATTGTGCGTAGCTGAGTAATAGCTGTAGTCTTTTACTGTCGGATGGAGGACTCTCCAGCCATCGATCAGGTGGTTAGCCTGTAGTAGCTTTCAAAAATTTTTAAGGAAGGCAAAGGAGTGTGTTGAGCGGCCGGAAGAGGTGTCTTTCTGGAAGTCTGGGCATACATTAAAGTTGCCACCTACAATCAGTCTCCCTTCCCGGTATGTGGAAATTTTCTCTAGTAGCTTCTCCAAGAAACCAAGTTGTCCGGTATTAGGGGCGTAAAGTGCCACTAGCGTGAGCTTGCAGCCAAATAAGGTGCCTTTTAAAAGCAAATATCTACCATTAGGGTCCACCTGGTGATCTAGGGGGAGAAAGGGACAATTCTTGTGTATCGCAATCGCCACCCCTCCAGACTTGGGCCGGGGTGAGTTACTGAGATACCACTGATTGTATAAGTGAGAGGGGAGGCGGGGGACCGAGTCAGTTCCGAAATGAGTCTCCTGTAAAAATAAAACATGTGCTCCCAGTCTCTTTGTCTCAAGACACAACTTACTGCGTTTGAACGGTGAGCTCAGACCACGGACATTGTACGATACGATCTTCAGATCAGCCATCTTTGATCAAAGTTAGCACCACCACATTGGCTTGTGGGGAAGGGAGAGAGGCCTGCAACACCTTCCGGTATGAACCTGGAACAGCGACAGAGAAGAACACGTTAGTGTGGCCCACTGTGAAAGGGGGGAGATAGAAACATAACATTGAAACAGTAAAAAGTAGATAACAATCTTATTGCCCATTGGGCCTATATTCTAAGCTAACGTCAGCGGAGTGGGGCCCACCTCCCGGCCAGCCGGCCTTAAACAGTTTGGGTGACCCCCACTTCGTGGACAATCCCCTCTTAAGCCCCATACACACGGTCGGACAATCCGCGGACCAGGTCGGTCGGATCCTGTCCGTCGTACTTTGTCCGATGTTGGTGTTGCGTACACACGGTCGGACAACGTTGTCGGAATATCCGGTCTGCAAGAACGTCGTGACGTAAGTCGTCGTCCACGAGATTAGAAAAGGGAAGTTCAGCACCACGTCAGGCACCCGTTGGGCTCCTTCTGCTGATCCCGTGTTTATCGCGAGTTAGTCGAAGTTTGGTGACTTAAGATTCGCGCTTCTCAGTTTTCTGACTCAGATCGTTACTGCTCTTCAGTTTGTGCTTGTCGTGCGTATCTGTTTATTAGTGCGTGTAGTCAGTTCGCATTTGTTGGTCATTGCAGCCTATATCTTGATATAGGACGCTTTGATTTGCACTGCTTATTGTCTGCTCGTTTCTGTATTCATTTCGTTCTTTCAGGCCTTGCTGTTTATCGGTGCTTTCTGTTTGTCCGTTCTGACCAGCCGACCTTTTGTGACCTTGTGAGCGATGTTTCCCGTGCGTACTCGTCGCCGAGTTCGTGCTGTACGCGGAATTGGTGTCGGGCTTCTAGCTTTGAGCCAAGACCCGTCCATGAACAGAGTGACGAGGAGTATGTGGACCAAGAATTGGTTGCTTCAGCGTGACCAATTCTCGCACATGCCTTTGCTTCGTGAGATCCAGGAGAATAATCCTGATGATTTCAGGAACTTTCTCAGGATGACGGACCCCGATTTTCACCGTCTTTTGGCTTTGCTGACCCCCTTTATCAGCCGGCAGGATACCTGCATGAGACAAGCCATTACTCCGGAGCAGAGGCTTGTTGCCACGTTGAGGTACTTGGCGACAGGGAGAAGTCTTCAGGATTTGAAGTTCTCTTCAGGTATCTCTCCCCAGGCCCTGGGACTCATTATTCCAGAGACCTGTTCTGCCATCATCGAGGTCCTGCAGGAGGACTATATTAAGGTAACATTTCTCCTTTACTATTCCCTTCTATGTATGTTCTTTTTGCTAATGTCTTCTATTTTTGACCTCCTTCCCTAATTACCATGATTGCAATATGTTCTAATATGCTGTGCCCCTTTTCTCCTTCATGCATTTTTCCCTTCACTTACCTCACCAGCATGCTCTTCTGCCCCAATAGACACCTATGGCCTAGTCACTTAAGCAATGTATTTTGTCTGCTGCATAGGATTATTTGCCCCCAAACACCCCCTAAAATATGCACACATGTTTGCTGTGTGGTTTACTTCATGTAGAGCCCCTTTTTTTTATTGTTTTGGGTGGGGGGGGGGGGGTAAACTCATTAGGAACCCCCTCCCCCAACTGCTCTGTCAGATGGTACCAATCCTCTATCTGCTGGCTTTCCCAAGGTCAATACACACTATATACCTACCTCTTTTTAGTGGGCATCTTTAGGGATGAATTCTGCAAAGCATGTAGTGCAAGGGGCTGCCTCCATACTTTCCATTTCCTATTTTTTTGTGTTCTTTCCCTCCTATTAGCTTGCTTGGTAATTTCATAATGTCACAATGTGCTTTCCTTTTTTTGGGGGGGGGGGGGGGGGGGGCTTGAAATGTTAGTTTAGCTTTCCTGGGGGCTGCCAATAGTGTTAAGTACAGAGGGTCTGGCCAAACTAGCACACATTATTGAGCCATTTGCCAATCAATGAAGTGCAGAGGGTTACCTGTCCAACAACCCCCCCCCCCCCAAAACCCTAGTTATTGTCAAAGGCCCATCAGAAGTGGGGGGATTGATGGGGGGTGAGTAATCTGTGAAGGGGAGCCTCTACTTTTCTGTGCAAATACTTTCCAGCCTCCAATTTTATACAATGCTCTTGTTCCAAGATGTTGATTGTCTAATCTGCTTGCAATGTTTATGTGCAAAGTGACTAATTTTTTTTTCTTGTTTCACTCCACAGTTCCCTTCAACGCCACAGGAATGGCAGACTGTGGCCTCCCACTTTGCCAGCCGTTGGGACTTTCCTAACTGCGGAGGGGCAATTGATGGGAAACACGTCCGCATCGTCCCACCGCCCAACTCGGGGTCCCACTATTATAATTATAAAGGGTTTAATAGTGTAGTGATGTTGGCGGTGGTGTCGGCAACATATGAATTTATGTATGTGGACGTGGGGATGAACGGCCGGATCTCGGATGGTGGTGCCATTACGCACACGGAGTTCTACTGGCGTCTCCAAAGTGGCAGTCTGTGCTTGCCACCTCCAGAGGAGAATGCTGAAGGACTCCCCTTCGTCTTTGTCGCAGATGAAGCATTTGCGTTGACTCCCCATGTGATGAGGCCGTTCCCGATGAGGACCCTCACCCCAGAACAGAGGGTCTTCAACTACAGGCTGTCCAGAGCCAGAAGAGTGGTGGAGAACACTTTTGGCATCCTGGCCAGCCGCTTCCGCCTGTTCTTGACGGCAATTAACTTGGCGGAATGCAAACTGAACCACATAGTTCTTGCCTGTTGCATATTGCACAACTTCCTCAAAAGACATAATAGGAACTATGTGGTGCCCGTTGGCCCAGATGTGGAGGGCCCTCCAAATGCGGACCTCACAGCCCTTCAAGTGGCACGTCCAGGCTTGCCCCCTCTAAATGCCCGCGCGGTCCGCGAGCAATATATGGAGTACTTTGTGGGTAGGGGGGCCATTGCTCTGCCTGACGATGTGTGAGAGGCATTTTTTAATAAATCTGATATTTCAACCAACCTATGATTTCTTGTCATTTCAGTATTCTTTTTTGCTTATTTTACCTTGAAATTTTTTCCCTTTGCCTTCGACAGTGGGAATGCACTTTCTGGGCAAAAGGAGGTAACAGTCTCTTCTTCCCAAAAAGATTAGTCTCATGTTGTGTGTTTGATACCTAATCTTTGGTCTAGATAAGGTTTGTACTGCCTAACTGACACCCAAAATACTCCTTTTCATCACCAGGTCAGACATGTGTGTATTCTCAAAAATGCTGTGCTCCGTGTTTTCGTACAAAGCACTGTGGGTGTCATTTACATAAGTCAAATCCACTATGCTCTACAAGTGCAGTGAAAAAGTGCCCTGGAAAAGAAACTTGCAGTGCAAAGTGGACTTGCCTTTAGTAAATAACACCAATTGGCCACCATATCCTTTCCATTTGACATACATAATGCATTGTGTTTTTGAAATAAGGAAGCCACACATTTAGAAAAATAAAAAAGTTTACTTGGAAAACATTCACAAGTGCGTTTACAATCTTCACGCCCAAACTGACAACATCTTGGTTATTTACAGCATTGTTTAGAAACATTCCGCAATTGGTAAAACCAGGCATGGAGCAAAACAGAACCTATGAACTTGGAAAGTTCAACTTTGTAAAGTGAAGACAAGATCAGACATGACTATATGTTCAAAGTGTGTTTGATCTTGCCTTCATCACATGGGGGGGTCACCCCTGGTAAGTGGAAATTTAGAACATGCACACAATTTGGGTCTGAAAATGGTCATTAGATGGTAAAACACATGCCTAGAAGCTTCAAAAGTGCCATTTTCCATCATGGGGATGAATGGACGTTTTTTGGGGGTGCAACCCCTTCACCACAACCACTTTCGTAGTTCGTAAAGTGGTTGCACCCCCAAAAAAACGATGGCATTCATCCACCATGATGGGAGCTAGCACATGTGGACACAATGTGTGCATGTTCCAAATTTCACACAGTTCTTAAGTTGCAAATGTGTTCATAAGCTGGCACAAATGTGTGTTAATTACTTGGTGCGTTTTCATATTTTTCCTAAAACATCAATGATGTTCTTCAATTTTTGTTGAACATCATTGATGTTTTGCTTTATGTAATCGAGATCTCTATTGCAGACCATTATCTCCCCGATGAGTACGTGGGCACTCTCTGTGGTAAAGTGCGATTTTTCTTCCACAACATCCACGTCACCTAAAAACCACAAACAAAAAAAAATCGGGTGTTGGAAATGAGGCAGGCATACATTGATTAGCTTACCAGTAGCTGTGTTCTCCCACACTCACCTGTTGTGGTGACAATTTCTCCAAGTTCGATGATCTCTCCTCCTCCTCCTCCTCCTCCTCCTCTGCTTCTGCTGTTTCACCTTTTTTGGGAGGTGTTGGTTTTGGGGTTTCCTCAGACGGGCCAAGTTTTCGCTCCCCTATGAGAATGTACAAAAGGAAGATTTAGCAACACAATCTATTGAGGGCAGAAATAGGAAATGACAAACATTGCTTGAAAGTGACGGACACAATTTTTGTTTGGCCAGTTACAAATGCCAACTACATGAATGTAGTCACTTTGTAAAGGTGCTAAACTGACTAGCTTTTTGGTAGAAGTTTGTGTGATGGAGACCCCCCTCTAGTATCCACTGGAGCACATGTGTGGAAAAGCCTAATAAAAAGGTGGTTTGGGTGTCCCAGCACTAGTGCTCTAGAGTCCAGATGGGGAACCAGCTACTGGGTGACCTCTCCTTTACATTGAATAAATTGGCTTTACATTCTTGATGACATTTCTAGTGAGAACAAACTTCCTTTCCACAAAAAAAACACCAAACATCGTATTATAAGTGGCCGATCGTTGCGTACGATCGAATGGACACACACACGACCATGACAGTGGCAGAAAGATCGAGGCTGAGTACGATCGAATGCACAGACGAACATGAAAGTGGCCATTTTGGAATGTACAACTTTGTAAAAATCAAACCACATGGAGCAGTATGCAAGCAAGAAATAAAACACAAAACACAACTACTTACTTTTTTGAAGAATTCGCTTGATCTTTCTGTACTGATCGGCCTCCCTCAGTTTCAGGTCTGACCAGCGTTTCCTCAGTTGCTCCTTGGATCGTTGTACCCCAAACTTATTGTACAGCCTTCTCACAACTTTAGACATGATCTTGGCCTTGCGGACATTGGGGTTGAGGTAAGGCCCATACTTCCCATCATAGTCGCTCCTCTTTAATATGTCCACCATCTCCAACATTTCTCCAAATGACATATTGGAGGCCTTGAATTTCAGGCTCCGGGATCGGGACGTTTCTGCCTCCGGACTTTCCTCGTCCTCCTCGTTGGTGGGATATTTGTGGCGCACCTGCTGTGTCCCCGCCATGTGCTCTCCCCACTGCGCCGTAAAGAGAAGGGGTGGGGAATAGACGAGAAAGATCGTCAGGGGCGGGCGGAGTTTGACGCATGCGCACTGTATATAAAACGTCACACGCCTGTGTCGTAGCCACGATCTGGGAGACGAGGGGAGAGAAAACTCACGCACGAGACGATCGCTACAAACGAAGGTACAATTGGACGTTGGTACATAACTAGCCTAGACTGATTCGAACTTGAGGCCTCTTTATGGAGAAGATTAGGAGAGTTTAGCCTGACATAATTTATAGTGTTTTGTGTGGTGTTGTGTCTTGCAGAGATTATGAAGGGATTCAACGACATGAGTTTTCTCCCCCTCTTCATTGCCAAATACAGGGAATTTCCCATTTTATGGCAGGGTAAACACCCCCATTATAGCAACAAACCAAAGAGGCACGCAGCCCTGGAGGAACTTGTGGAATTTGTCAAGCCAAGGTTCCCCACGGCAACTGTTGATGCTATAAGAAAGAAAATTGGCAGCCTGAGGAGTGCGTATATCAGGGAGCGCAAGAAGGTCCGGAAGTCGGAAGAAACTGCAACTGCAGCAGATGAGGTCTATGTGCCCAAGCTCTGGTACTATCAGAGTCTCCATTTTCTCAAAGACCAGGCTGATGTCACGGAGCCACTCTCGACTCCTCCTTCCACGCTTCCTTGCGCGCAGGCCACCCCTGATGAGGCTTCCGAGGACCAACCTGGGCCTTCCAGTCTGGAAGAGGTGGAGGAGCCCAGCTTGTTCCAGGTATAGTAGTTTGGTTACCATTTATGTGAATAATGAATGATGTTCACTTAATTCAGGATACCCAATTGCTTAGTTCCTAACGTGTTTGACATATCAACTGACAGTAGTGTTGGAGACAGTTGGGGCCACAATCTAAACTGCAGGGCTGAGAATTGTATGGTTTTCTAATTGTAAACATTTTGCAACAGTCACTAGATGAGAATTGTGTGTGTTTGATGAACAAATAACTGAAACTATGTCCCTTTTTCATACACAGGAAGACCTCAGCCAGGAGGTGGCTGTGGAAGGTGGCAGTCAGGAGGAGGCAGGGGTTAGTGGCAGCCACCAGGTGGGTAGTGGCAGCCAAGAGGGGGCTAGGCCTCGGAGCCTGACTGACTCCCAAATCCCTCTCCTCCGCCTTCCCTACAAAAGGGCGAGAAGGGGGGGTTATGCGGCAGAGTCAGCGCTCAGGATGATAAGAGAGGCTTCAGCCTCCCTACATGCCACACCCGCCGACGAGGAGACCTTTGGCTCGGTGGTTGTCACAAAAATGATGGGTATGGAGGTGAGGCAACGCAACATGTGTGAGGGGCTCATCCTCCATGTCCTAAATAAGGGTAGGGCTGGGGAGATGACCCCAGTCACACATGTTTGCCATAGCTACCATGCTCCGCCTCCTCCTCCTCCTCCTCCTTCTGCCACCCCACCAGCACGACAGCCACAGCGTGCAAGGAAGCGTGGAAGGAAGACCTGAGAGTGACGACCTGGAATCAGTCTGGTCTGAGAGAAGATGGAGCCTCTTGTAGTACCAGAGCCTGGGGACCTAGATGGCATCTGCTGCAGTTACGGATACTTTGGACTTCAGGACCAGATTGCACTCCCCTTAATATACGTACTCCTCAGGCCCCCAATTTTCTACGCTTGAAAAATGATGGTTGCCGTGGGGGGCCAAGGCTTTGCAAATTCCCCAAGTTTCACCATGGCTGCGTTCCTCTTTGGTTTGTTGCTGACACCTAAATAAAGGTCTTTTTGATTTGAAATAATCATTGCCTATGTGTTTTACTTTTCTACAATGACAGATTTTTTGTGAGTAGGCAGGTACATTTCACTAATCCTAAAGTAGAATTAACAAGGGGCACCAACAACCAACAAACTCCTAGTAAATTTAAGCAAGAAATACAAATGTTAATAATGTGGTTTTGCTAAGTTGAGACACACAACCCCCCTCCAAAAAAAAAAAAAAAAAAATTTCTCCTTCAAATATTTATTCCCAAAAAAAAAAAAAAAAAGACAAATGATGCTAAAAATATAACAAAGATTCTTTTACGATCTGAGTAAAAATAAACATGTAGTGTATAAATGCTGAAAAGTAATAAAGAAGTAAGTTTGTGAGAAGTGCGGGTGAATAGGAGCAGCTAAAACATGTCATTCTTGTTGCATTGTAAAGAAAAAGAGAATGCGCTGCATTAAAGACATTTTAACATTGCAGCGTGACGAATGTGCTGTGTCGATTAGGAAAGGTAGTTTTACCTGACCGAGCGCTTCCGTCACAGAATTTCTTCTGAGCATGCGTAGCACTTTGTTTGTCGGACAACCGTACACACGATCGGATTTGGTGTGATCGGACCGTGTTGACGGCAAATCTTTCCAGCAGGAGATAAGACTTTGTCCGTCGGACAAACCGACGTACACTGTCCGATGGTGCATACACACGGTCTGATTTTTCAACAACATTGTCCGATCGGACAGAATCCATGAAAAAGTCCGTCCGTGTGTATGGGGCTTAAGGGGTATCACTCCCATGAGTTTACCTATGGGGGGTAAATGGGGAAACATCGAGGGGGGAGCCCTGGCAAGGGACCCACTCTAGTGCAAAAACACACCTGTAAATGAAGTGTAGTGTTAGTAGTGTAAAAGCAGCACAAAAATTAGAAAAGTCAGCAGCATTGAGTCCCATACAGTGAGGTATAAAAGATGCATATTTTTGTATAGAAAAAACATTTTCACTGGTTGGGACAGCTTTAGAACAAAAAGGAGACCAGGGAAGAAGAGCAGAATAATAAAGGTAGAAACCACCTGGGGGGTGGGAAACCCCCTACGTCTGGAAAGTTTGCTTGATAATGGCTCTCAGCAAGCAGGCGGAGAAGCCCACGGTCCTCTTCTGTCTGTGTCTGCAGAGTACTCACGTTGCCTTCTGCGGCGTCTACGGCGAGCCTGTTTCCGTGGCTCTGGCCCCGGGTGTGACGGGACGGATGTGGTAGTGCGCCATTCAGGGATGTCTACCGTAGGTAAGTATAGGCGGGAGAGAAAGTGAGGGAGATCATCCTTGTTTCTCAGCGTTACTTGGCGTCCTCCTTTGGTGACGGTGAGGCTAAAGGGGAACCCCCAGCGATAGACCAGGTGGGAGTCCTGCAAGACCTCCAATAGTGGTTTAAGGGCCCTTCTTTGCATCAATGTGCGTCTTGACAGATCGGGGAACAGGGAAAGCTTGGCTCCATCAAAGTCCACAAATCGCACTCCTCTGACATGGTACATGATGCGTTCTTTCAGGGTATATTTTTGCAACTTACAAATAATGTCCCGGGGTTTATCAGGGTCATCAGAGGGGGGTCTGAGGGCTCGATGAGCGCGGTCTATTTCTATATGGTCCGGTGCCTCTTTGCCCAGGATCTGTGTAAACACCCCTTGAAGCGTGGGGATAATGTCCCTGGGCCCAGTGGCCTCAGGGAGGCCTCTTATGCGGATATTGACCCTGTGGCTTCTATTTTCTGCATCATCCAATTGGTCAAGAAGGGAATCTATGCGGTGATCTTGTGCTTCACAGCGTGTCTGCAAGGCCTGCAAGGCCGGCTGTATATCCTCCAGATTAGCCTCTAATGTTTCCACCCGTCCCCCAATGTGGGCAGTGTCAGCCTGCAAGTCCTCTATATCCTTCCTAAAGGCCTTCTCCATTCGGGCCATAACGCCTTCTAAATCAGCCCATGTAGGGAGGACCAGTATATGGGACCTCAGATCTCCATCCCCGAGGGCCGTTGGCGTCTCCCTGTGCTTGGGGAGTGTGGATGGGGGCTCCGGGGGCTGCGGGTGGTGTGCGTTGCGGCCTGTGCGACTTGGGCCTGTTGCGGCCTATGTGGGGAGTGGGGCAAGGTCTCCCAGTCATCCGGGCGGCTTGGGCAGCTGAAGGGGCTCCCTTGTGACCCCGGTGAGTCAGGTGGCGGTGGTGATGGAGGCGGATGGCATTGCGAGCGGGACGGGGAGGCCTCGTGTGCGGCCTGTGAGCACTCACCCGACGCCATCTTGGATGTCACGCGGCGCTGACTTTCGCCGGAAAAGTAATCCTCCAGTGAGCTGGAACGGAGCCTCTGGGTCCTCCGGGGTTGTGGGGAGGGCTTCCGCCGTCCAGGCATGTCTTGGGGTCTCTTCCCTGGCTCCGGTGCTGCTGTGTGCGGTGAGTGAGAGAGTGGGTCAGACAGAGCTCAGCTCACACACGTCCGCTCTCCTCCATGTCTCGGCCACGCCCCCGTTAGAACCCTATTAGTTACAATGGACGCAAACGGTCGAAATCTAAAGTGCAAATTATAACGGCCAATATGCATGTTATTGTCATAAAAAAGGTTTGGGGACCCGGGTCCTGCCCCAGGGGACATGTATCAATGCAAAAAGAAGTTTTAAAAACTGAGGTTTTTTCTGGAGCAGTAATTTTAATGATGCATAAAGTGGAAAAAAAAAGTGAAATATTCCTTTAAATATGGTACCTGGGGGGTGTCTAAAGTATGCCTGTGAAGTGGCATGTGTTTCCCGTGTTTAGAACTGTCCCTGCACAAAATGACATTTGTAAAGGAAAAAAAGAAGCCATTTACAACTGCTTGCGGCTTTAATGTCATGTCGCAGATGGCTGGATTTGATGACAATAGGGCAGAAGGGCAGATACAGGTGCAGGTTGTATACTGTGCTGTGCTAGACTCACACAGCACACACACTAACTCCTGCAGATGGCTGTATTGGTAGAGAACAGCACTTTCCCCACACGCAAATGCCTGAGAAGAACACACTATCCCTGCCTATTTTTCCTCTTTCCCTACACTTTCCCCAATTAGGAATGATTGAAAATAGTTTAGACTGTCCCTGCCTATCAATCCTCTATCCCTCAACGCCGGAACACACTACACAAGGCCGCCGGCCAATTATTGCTCTCCTCGCTGCTGGCTCTATGATTGGCCAAGCATGTGGGGTCACAGTGCATGCTTGGCCAATCATCAGCCAGCAATGCACTGCGACTGGCGCAGTGCATTTTGGACCGTTCGCATCACACGAATTTGATGTGAACGGCCCTCAGAGTTCTGAACTCGACGAGCAGACGAACAGCCGATGTTCGATTCGAACATGGGTTCGAATCGAACACCGGGCCCATTCCTATCAGCAAGTGGTTAATGACAAAAATACATGAATAACTTTATGGTTCCCATTCAGTACAATTGATTTACTAAAACTAGAGAGTGTAAAATCTGGTGCAGCTGTGCATGGTAGCCTTGTTCAATTACGCTTGGACAAAAAAAACTTGAAAGGTGATGTTTTGGGTTTTTATGCACAGCTGCACCAGACTTTGCATTCTCCAGTTTTAGTAAATCAACCCCAGTATGTAAGAAATTAAACGTACCCCACCATAATTCATTTTAATATAAACATTGCACATGTTTTTTTAAAGTTTTTTAAATTTTGAACCACATTTGAAAAAAAAAAGGCATTATAGAGTGTTCTAACATGTAATTTGAATCTGTTGTATATGGATAAATGAAAGAAGAAGCAGACTGATCATGACCAATAGCAAAGTACCTTTATCTTAGTTTCCTGTTGTGCTGTCTATAAGCAAAGTGCAGAAGGAAGTTAAAATGTCTTTCCGACATTCACCAGCTTTTTACTTATCTCTTAAAGGAAGAAATTGCTAATGAAAACATCTGTGCTCAATAATTTTCCTATGTTCTGATCTACATTCAGCCACAGACTTGGCTTCTCCATCCACAAACTAGCTCATCATCATCTGTTCTACAAGATAGCTTCCAGTCTCCAGGGAATCCTATGTGGCTATGTTCTCCAAAGTGCAGTTTGTTGTGTTAAAAAGAATCTATGTATTTAATGTGGCTATGTGTCTCACTTACTTTAACTGCAGTTTAAACCGGATTTTCTCAATTAAATGATCCATAGCAGGAGAATTGGGCTGATACAGTAACAAGATGTTTGTCCTTTACCGAGTTCATAGCCTACAGAGCATTAAAGGAGTTGTAAAGTCAGAAGGTTTTTATCTTAATGCATTCTATGCATTAAGGTAAAAAGCCTTCTGTGTGCAGCAGCAGCCCCAGCACCCCCTAATACTTACCTGAGCCCCATCCTTCTCCAGCAATGCCCATGAGTGCCTCGGCTGTCCGAAACTCTCTCTCCTGATTGGCTGAGACACAGCAGCAGTGCCATTGGCTCCCGCTGCTGTCAATCAAAGTCAGTCAGCCAAGCTTCTATTTGTCCCCCCCCACCTCCTCTACCACAATTGACACATTATATTTTTGGGGAGATCACAGGTACATGGTTTAGAAAAATCACCTAGACAATCTGAGTGGACGTTCAGCTCCCTCTTTTTGCCTGCAGCCTTCTGTGACATGATTGGCAGCAGCAGGAGTCAATGGTCAATGAGGAGGGTGAGAGTCGGGAGTTCCGCTGCTCTCATGCACATCGCTGGATTAAGATCGGGCTCAGGTAAGTATAAGGGGTGGGCTGGGGGGAAGAAACTGGATACAGAAGTTTTTTTTTACCTTAATGTATAGCATTTGGCCATTGGGGTGTAAAAGTAATTGAATGGCTCCACCCACTGTCCTATGGGAGGTATATTGGGATATGCAATGGAATGAAACTTATGAATACCCTCTGTTCAAGAAGGCAATACTGTGCTATGCTCTTAACCAAAAGAAACACAACAGCTTGCTTCTGATTTGTTATGGACAAAACAGTTAATTGTTTACATACATTTTTTACATTTAATTAGTAGCAGTGTTTCTTTTTCTTAGGTCACAATAATCCTACACATGAGATGCAGCAATGACAAAAAAACATAGAAATGCTAAGCAACATTTGTCATACTCTTTTGCAGTATCTTGGGCTGTTAGATATTCTAATCTTGCTTTGTTGCCACATTGTCAGGACCGGGATCTGAACCTGGGACCTCTGCTGTGTCTGGCAGTAACTCTTTTCGTTGAGCCTTGTTTTTAACAAACCTTGAACTCTTTGCTCCTCCCATGACCTTCCTGATTTAAGCAATGTCTCTGCACCTTCTATATGCCAGATTATTGTGCTCTCTCCAACCAATATCTTGCTCTTGTCACTCTTGCTGCCATCTCTATCTTTGCTACCATCCATTACCAGCCTTTGGCTTGTTCCTCAACTACACTTCTGCTTGATCCCAACCTGCTATATCTGCTACTGGACCCTGGCTTGCTCACCTCCTGGTGGGGTGGTCCTGGGGACCGCGACCTGATACTAACATGCAGTGAAACCCATCTCCACCATCAAGAGCTCTGGTTAATACTGATTAGTACTTGAATCCTACACCTTGGGTGAGCCCGTGTTATCCGCCAGGGTGACCTGCTTGTATACCTATCCTGCTGGTTGGTGGGAGCCTCTCTACTGCTATAGCTACTGGACACCAAGCCTGACTCCAGACCATGACACACATGAAGCTGGTTGGGTAAACCGATAACAATGCTTAATTCCCAAGTTGGCAGCTCAAGTTAGATACTGTGTCACCTATTTAAAAAGGGGATTCGGATAAGTGTAAAATTCTGTCTAGAGGGGTCAAGTTCATGAAAAAGAGAGAACCAAAATTAAGCAACATTCTATCCCCACGCTTGTTTCAGTAAAACAAATGTAACAATACATGGTTGATCACTACAGGTGTGTATAGGTGTGATGGTAAAGGTTGTTCCAGTTGTAGTCTTTTAGGAGATACACATTCAGTCATGTCATATACGACTGAATGGGGAGTCCTTTGAAATCAAAAAATTTGTCAACTGTTAAAAAACAATACCTCGGAAGGACAAACCACTTTTAATCAAACAACAGGGCATCAAAAAACACCAACATAGCAAGACACATTTTAGAACACCATGAAACCAGTAAAGAATAGAGTACAAATTATTCAAGGGGTGGGCCACCTCATTCAGGGAGGTAATTGCTTTTCTGATGAGCAGAAGAGAGGTTTACTGGAGATTCAGATCAGACACTGGCATCCCTTAGGGGATGAACTATGAATGGGGCATAACACATTATTATGCATGGGATCTTTCTCTCTCACTTCCCTTCCCTCCTCTTCTTTACCCTTCCTCTGAACCCCCTTTCACCCCTGTTTTCTCTCTTCTTTAATTTCCCCCTTCCCCTCCCCCTTCCTCTCTTTCACCTTTTTACCACCCCTCCTTTCCCCCCCCCCTTTCTTACACCCTCCTTTTATTTTATTTTATGAAAGGAGTCCTTTGATGTTTCTTTGAGAAAGTGAGTCAACATTCATTGTTTGCATTCGTTTGGAACCTTGTTTATTTATCCACCTGTCTAAATGACACATTTCAGATTGTGCACACTCAATGAAATAATAAAAGTTAAATAATTAATGTAATTTTTTGTGATAATTTTAGCAAAAACAGTTTTTTTTTTTATTTAAATCACAAATACTATTGTATGAGTATATAAATATGGGACAATTTTTGATGTTACAGTTAGGGTTGAGCGAACCGGAACTTTATACCGGACTTTTGGGTTTTTGGGTCCGAACCCGAACAATTTACTGTATGTTTGGGTTAGAGTTCGGTGTACAGCAATGTAATGACGCTTTTTAAAAAGTTATTGTCATAAAAAGTGTTTGGGGACCTGGGTCCTGCCCCAGGGGACATGTATCAATGCAAAAAAAGTTTTAAAAACTGAAGTTTTTTCAGAAGCAATGATTTTAATAATGCTTAAAGGGAAACAATAAAAGTGTAATATTCCTTTAAATTTCATACTTGGGGTGTGTGTATAGTATGCCTGTAAAGGGGTGCATGTTTCCCATGCTTAGAACTGTCCCTGCACAAAGTGTCATTTCCGAAAGAAAAAAAGTCAGCTATAATGAATTGTCGGCTCCCTGTAATACAGAGAACAGTCATTGAAAGTCATTGAAAAAAAAAAAAGCGTGGGGTTCCCCCTAAATTCAATTACCAGACCCTTCAGTGTGGCGTGAAGTTCCCCCAAAAATCCATACCAGACCCTCTATCTGAGCACGCAACCTGGCAGGCCGCAGGAAAAGAGGGGGGACGAGAGAGCGCCCCCCCTCCTGAACCGTACCAGGCCACATGCCCACAACATTGGGAGGGTGCTTTGGGGTCCCCCCCAAAGCACCTTGTCCCCATGTTGATGAGGACAAGGGCCTCATCCCCACAACCCTGGCCGGTGGTTGTGGGTGTCTGCGGGTGGGGGGCTTATGGGAATCTGGAAGCCCCCTTTAACAAGGGGACCCCCAGATCCCGCCCCCCCCTGTGTGAAAAGTACCCCTACCATTTCACCAAAAAAAGTGACAAAAGTGTTAAAAATGACAAGAGCCAGTTTTTGACAATTCATTTATTTAAGTCTTCTTCTTTCCATCTTCTTCCTTCTTCTTTCCTTCATCCTTCGGTTTCTTCCTCCATCTTCATCTTCCTCCATCTTCTTCTTCCTCTGATCCTCTGCTTCTTGCTCCGGTGTTCTCGTCCGGCATCTTCCTCCACGACCCTCCATTATATAAGAACTGTCAGAAGAAGAGAAGCGTCACACAGCGGGAGCCTCCCATTGATGCAGAGAGGCCCGAGAACGAAGCGGGGAAGAAGAGACGCCGTGGAGGAAGATGCTGGACGAGAACACCGGAGCAAGAAGCAGAGGATTGGAGGAAGAAGAAGATGGAGGAGGAAGAAGAAGATAGAGGAAGAAACCGAAGGATGAAGGAAAGAAGAAGGAAGAAGATGGAAAGAAGAAGACTTAAATAAAGGAATTGTCAAAAACTGTCTCTTGTCATTTTTAACACTTTTGTCCCTTTTTTTGGTGAGATGGTAGGGGTACCCCCCTTACCATTTCAGACAGGGAGGGGGATCTGGGCGTCCCCTTGTTAAAGGGGGCTTCCAGATTCCCATAAGCCCCCCGCCCACAGACCCCCACAACCACCGGCCAGGGTTGTGGGGATGAGGCCCTTGTCCTCATCAACATGGGGACATGTTGCTTTGGGGGGGACCCCAAAGCACCCTCCCAATGTTGAGAAAATGTGGCCTGGTACGGTTCAGGAGGGGGGGGCGCTCTCTCGTCCCCCCTATTTTCATGCGGCCTGCCAGGTTGCCAGGCATTTTTGGGGGAACTCCGCGCCATTTTTTTTTTTTAATTTGAAGTGGAGTTCCCCTTAATATCCATACCAGACCTGAAGGGCCTGGTAATTGAATTTAGGGGGAACCCCACGCTTTTTTTTTTTTTTTATCAATGACTTTCAATGACTGTTCTCTGTATTACGGGGAGCCGACAATTCATTATAGCCACGAGTGCTTTTAAATGACTTTTTTTCTTTCGGAAATTACACTTTGTGCAGGGACAGTTCTAAGCACGGGAAACATGCGCCCCTTTACATGCATACTATACACACCCCCAGGTACGAAATGTAAAGGAATATTACACTTTTATTGTTAACAACATTTTGCTGCCATTTTTTAGAGCCATTTTAGTCTTCAAAAGTTCGGGTCCCCATTGACTTCAATGGGTTCGGGTTTGGGGTCAAGTTCGGGTCAAGTTTGGTCCTGAACTCGAACTTTTTTGCGAAGTTCAGCCGAACCCGTCGAACCCGAACATCCAGGAGTCCGCTCAACTCTAGTTACAGTGATATATTGGCTATGTTGCATGTAGGAGCTTCCATCATCTTTGCACTTTTTACAGGTGAGGGCATGACATGACATGAGATGAACATAGTTCTAATTGCTTTTACTGTATATAAACGTCCCCCTGTTCTGGACGCCCCTATCTCTAAGATCAGAAAATGCATCAAGAGGCTTGCTAAAGACAGAGGCGATCAACAAACAAATCTGGAAAAAAAATTCTTAATGGAGTCATGTCATCAGCATCCACAACTGGAGGAATGTTCCGATGAGTAAAAGGGCAGACAGAAGCCACACTAACTCAGGCAGAAAGCCACACTAACTCAGGCAGAAAGCCACACTAACTCAGGCAGATATGCAAATGGTCATGAGCCCATTCCGCTATACAAACTGGTACCTGAAGAGAAATCTCACAGGGTCCCTGGGTAACCTTAAGCTCTTAGATCAATCGGATCCTTCGGCCTACCAGCCACCATGAGCATCTGACTACTTTGCCCCTTGACTTCCATGCTCCCACCCCTGACCTTGCTCCCACTCCCGAGGGTAAAATGTTACGAACTGTTGTCTCTATGCAAATGCATGTTGTTTAATCAAACACTTATAGGTTAAAAAGACCCCCTTTGTCAACCCCCCCCCCATAACTATATATCCGCACTCTACATACGCAATGTTTTCATTTATATCAATCTCTGTATGTACAAGTTAACTAACCTGCTTCAGGGATACGATATTCTTTGTGTTTATGTACATAATATGCAAAAAACAATAAAACAAAAAAAAAGGGCAGACAGACCAGCACCTGTCCCACTCTTGACTTGGGAGGAAGAGTGGAGTTTGGAGCAGTGGTTTATCATGTAGGAGTCATAAACAGTGTTTGTCATGAGTATCTTGATGCTCTGTAAATACCTTCATGGATAATACTAGTTGCTTTTATATAAGCCACCATTAATTAGTTATATTAACACATTTTAAAGTGTCTATAAAATTTCATAAAGCACTGTGATAATGTGTGTCAACATCTAACCAACCTTAACATTTGGTAATATCTTCTGAGCACAAATTTGATTCCTATAAAAGTGTTATAATACTCTGGTCATTTTTTGTATTAACTCAATTATGCACAATTTCAAGCCATAGATTTCTGTTCATAACTGCAAATTTCCTTTGTTGGAAAAGGACATATTCTCATATATTTTCTGTATTTAAGGCCTTGGCTATATATATATATATATATATATATATATTTTTTTTTTTTTAGTCACATAATAAAACAGATGTATAGCTGATTACTTGCACTTTATGCTGTCACCTTCATTTGGGCAAGTCTTTCAGTGTTTAAAGTGGTGTTAAATATAATAATAATAATATAATGCATCTTACCAATCCTTAGATGTTTTGGCTGCATTAGTTTATTATTACAATTATTATTATTATACAGGATTGATATAGTACCAACAGTTTATGCAGTGCTTAACAACATAGTTATCCTTTTTTCCCTTTATTCCACCTGGTGATCCTGCCAGTAGCACACTTCCTGTCTTAGGGTGTCCGCCTGAAGTAGTAAAGGATGAAGTAGCAAAGCAGACACCTCTGGACAGTAGCTTTATCAGTGTGGGGAGAGGGTACTGTTGGACTAGCAGATTTAGATGGCCTTAACAAATTAAAGCTAAACTCCAGTTAACAATTTTTAAGCATTTACAACAACAGGCAGTGGTGTCGCTATAGGGGTGCTGGGGGTGCAGACCGCACCCGGATGACAGCCGCCAGCGACACTAGGGATGGGCGTGGACTGACCGACAGGGGGAGCGAAGCGGAGGTGGCGGTGGGGGCAGCTCACTTGGCAGAGCAGGTCAGAGTCCCAGGCGGAGATTGTGCCTCTGCAGCCTCACTACATACAGCTGGTAAAAAGGAGTCGATGGGGTGCATGAAGGTGAGAGTCTGGTTTCCTTTTTTGGGGGGGTAGGACAGTCTCTTGGTGTAGTATAGAGGGGGATAGAGGAGCCAACCTTACTCTAACCTCCTCCCTTTCTCTCTCATCTCTCTCTCTCTCTCTCTCTCTCTCTCACCCCTCTCTTTCCCCTCTCTCTCTCTCTCTCTCTCTCTCTCATCCCCTATATCTCTCATGTCTCTCTCTCTTTCCCGCTCTCTCACCCCTCTTTCTCCCTCTCTTCCCCCTCCCTCTCTCTCACCACCTCTCTCTCTCTCTCTCATCCCCCTCTCTTTCACCCCCTCTCTCACCCCCTCTCTCTCTCACTCCTCTCTCACCCCTCTCTCTCTCACTCCTCTCTCACCCACTCTCTCTCTCACACCCCCTCTCTCACCATGCTCTCTCTCTCTCACCCCACCTCTCACCCCTTCTCCCCCATCTCTCTCTTTCTCTATCTCCCACACTCTTTCCCCTCCCTCTCTTTCTCACCCCTCTCTCTCTCCCTCTCATCCCCTCTCTCCCCCACCTTTTTCCCCCTTCATCTTCCATTTCTCTCCTTCTCCATCTCCCCATCTCTCCTTTCTATTCCTATCTATTTTAGTGGGGGGAGTTCAGGGGGAGCACTGTGGCAGGCTAGTGAGGGGGTGGGGGAGCACTGTGACAGGCTAGCGGGGGGTTTGGGGGGAGCACTGTGTGGCAGGCTACAAGGGGCGGGCACTATGTCAGGCTACCGGAGGGGGTTGACACCATGTTTTATCACACCAGGTGACACCCACCCTTTCTCTCTCAACCCCCCTCTCTCTCTCACTCCTCTCTCACCCCCTATCTCTCTCACCTTGTCTCTCTCTCTCCCCCCTCTCTCTCACCCCATCTCTCTCACCCTGTCTCTCTCTCTTTCCCCTCTCTCTTAACCCCTCTCGCCCCTCTCTCTCACCCCTCTCTCACTCCCTCTCGTTCGCCCTCTGCCCCCTCTCTCTTTCCCCCTCCCTCTCTCTCACCACCTCTCTCTCTCTCTTATCCCCCTCTCTCTCACCCCATCTCTTTCGCCCCTCTGCCCCCTCTCTCTTTCCCCCTCCCTCTCTCTCATTCCGCTCTCTCTCCCCCCTTCTCTCCTGCTCCTCTATCCCCCTGTCTCTCTCTCTCTCTCACCCACTCTCTCTCACCCTCTCTCGCTCACTCTCATCCCCTCTCTCCTTCACCTCTTTCCCCCTCCATCTCTCCCCTTCTTCCATTTCTCTCCTTTTCCATCTCCCCATCTCTCTCTCCTTTCTATTCCTATCTCTTCTCCTAGTGGGGGGAGGGTTCAGGGGGAGCACTGTGGCAGGCTAGTGAGGGGGTGGGGGAGCACTATGGGGCAGGCTACCTGGGGGGCACTGTGCCAGACTACCGGGGAGTTGACCCCATGTTTTACCACACCAGGTGACACCAACCCTAGTGACGCCAATGGCAACAGTTTTTTTCCTTTCGGGATAAAGGTTTTACCTGTTCATAAATAAAATCTGACCAGTGTAAGCACCTCTGTCAGTGGTAAGTGGTTTGTCTCAACCCTCTAACTGCTACATCTGAAGGACAGCTTGCTCTGTTGAAAAACAACAGACTTGCTAGCCGGGTAAAAAAAAGAAAGCCTAAAAAGAAAATGAATGCAACCCCCATATCTAAGGACTGGAAAGCTGCAATATAAGAAATGTTTTCTTTTGGGTTTAGTACCACTCTAACATTGTTGCTGTGCCTAAGTTGGTAAAACCTGTACAGTCAGTGCTGAAGAATGGTGGAATATGAATTTAGCCATACACTTGGCCTGCAAAAACGATTATGGACATGAACATCAAAGTTACAAATTGAATTACTAGCTGAAAGGCGATACAAAGGTACTATTGTTTTGCTGATGATTACAGCTTGAGAACAGCCAGAAGTAACATTACTGTGTAGTCATGCTTTAAACAAACCCTTCATATTGGACAGGAGAACTTTTATATTGCAGGAGCAGTAATACTGTCTCTCAGCAGGATACATGCTTCTGTATAATAACTTTATGTCTCATGCTCCTGTATCACAGATTTTGTTATCTCTGCACATTTCTCTGTAGTTCAAGAGTGCAAAACCATTCACGGAGGCACCGGAGCCTACAGTTTATAGCTCTGTATCCACCCATAGTTCTAGATTACAGTGACACGCTGTTCCATTTTTATGTCTAAATCTGTAAATAATAACTCAATAAAAACAAACAAAATGCAATAATAAATATGTTCTGTGGATAGTTTTTGTTTTGTGATATATTTCTTGGATGTAGATTTATATTTACCTTCATAAGATTAATATTTCACACCAAATGGCTCTTGAGATCATTCCGTTAGCATGAAAGTACTGGTATCCTGCATGTATAAGGTTTCATTCTAAAAGCGGTAGTAAAGTCTTGTAAAAAAAATAGGAATAGTGAATATCTCCTAAACTATGGATGTTTAGGAGATATTCCTTGTACCTACAGGTAAGCTTCATAAAAGGCTTACCTGTAGGTAATAGTGATCAATCGGTGTTTACTACATAGGGATGAGCCGAACACCCCCGGGTTCGGTTCGCACCAGAACCATTCGAACCGACCGAAAGTTTGCGCGAATTTTCGAACCCTATACGTTATAATGGACGCGAACGTTCGGAAATCAAAAGTGCTAATTACAACGGCCAATATGCATGTTAATGTCATAAAACAGGTTTGGGGACCCGGGTCCTGCCCCAGGGGACATATATCAATGCAAAAAGAACTTTTAAAAACTAACGTTTGTTCGGGAGCAGTCATTTTAATGATGCATAAAGTGAAAAAAAAAAAGTGAAATTTTCCTTTAAATATGGTACCTGGGGGGTGTCTAAAGTATGCCTGTGAAGTGGCATGTGTTTCCCGTGTTTAGAACTGTCCTTGCACAAAATGACATTTGTAAAGGAAAAAAAGAAGCCATTTAAAACCACTTGCAGCTTTAATGTCATGTCTTGTCCTGGCCGCCATATGGCTGAAAATCCTTGAGAAAAATGGCATGGCTACCCCATCACCCCCCCCCCCCACCCCAGCCCCTTTGGGTCTTGTATGGATATTAAGGGGGACCCCGCACCCAAAATAAAACCCTATACCTACAACCCTATATACTCTGAACAGCAGTATATAGGTGGTGCAAACAAGACACGGACTGTAGGTTTGTTCTTAAGTAGAATCTGAACAGGTATATTATGAAGTGTAGCTCCATCCCAAAAAAATCTATTTTTAAGCTTTTTGGAGAACATAGGGAGGGGTTATCACCCCTGTAACATTTGCTGTCTTTGCACATCTGTTCAGAACATGTCACCTCACTTTCCGTCCCAATGACAAATGTTTTTGGAAAAGTGGGGTTTGAATTGAAACAAGGATTGGTGATAAAGCATCAGTAGAGAGGAGATACCTTTTTCCCAAATTAAATCTAACAGGATAGAATTTCCCTTCCTAGGGGTAGATTTCCTCTCACTTCCTGTTTTCTCTTTCCGTTTGCAAGTAGGAGTCGTTTGTAAGTTGGATGTTTGAAAGTAGGGGCCTGCCGTATATACTCTGCAGAAATTTGCCCTATTAGATGTTGGTGTAGCCACAAGACTGGTGGCACAGGAATGGGCCCTGCTGTGAGTTAATAGATCAAGATTTGTACTTGCATGCACCTGTTGAACCGGGCAGAAAAATTGGGCCTTTTGGTGGTGGTGGTGGTGGTGGTGGTGGACGGTGTTGCCACAAGACTGTAAGCCCTCACAGTTACTCTTGGTGGGCGCAGGAATGGGCCCTGCTGTGAGTTATTAGATCAAGATTTGTAATTGCATGCACCTGTTGAACAGGGCAGAAAAATTGGGCCTTTGGTGGTGGTGGTGGTGGTGGTGGACGGTGTTGCCACAAGACTGTAAGCCCTCACAGTTACTCTTGGTGGGCGCAGGAATGGGCCCTGCTGTGAGTTATTAGATCAAGATTTGTAATTGCATGCACCTGTTGAACAGGGCAGAAAAATTGGGCCTTTTTGGTGGTGGTGGTGGTGGTGGACGGTGTTGCCACAAGACTGTAAGCCCTCACAGTTACTCTTGGTGGGCGCAGGAATGGGCCCTGCTGTGAGTTATTAGATCAAGATTTGTAATTGCATGCACCTGTTGAACAGGGCAGAAAAATTGGGCCTTTGGCGGTGGTGGTGGACGGTGTTGCCACAAGACTGTAGGCCCTCATAGTTACTCTTGGTGGGCGCAGGAATGGGCCCTGCTGTGAACTATTAGATCAAGATTTGTAATTACACGCCCCTGTTAAACAGGGGCTGAAAAATTGTGCCTTAGGCATTGGTGCTGGTGCCACAACACTGCAACCCCTCACAGATACTGTACTCTTAGCACAGCAATGAGACCTGTTGCAAAGCAGTGCCTAAAAATTGTAATTACACGCCCCAACAGGGGCTGAAAAATTGTGCCTTAGGCACTGGTGCCACAACACTGCAACCCCTCACAGATACTGTACTTGGAGCACAGCAGTCACACCTGTTGCGAAGCATCTTTTTAAAAAATTGTAATTACACGCCCCTGTTAAACAGGGGCTGAAAAATTGTGCCTTAGGCATTGGTGCTGGTGCCACAACACTGCAACCCCTCACAGACACTGTACTCTTAGCACAGCAATGAGACCTGTTGCAAAGCATTGCCTAAAAATTGTAATTACACGCCCCAACAGGGGCTGAAAAATTGTGCCTTAGGCACTGGTGCTGGTGCCACAACACTGCAACCCCTCACAGATACTGTACTTGGAGCACAGCAGTCACACGTGTTGCGAAGCATTTTTTAAAAAAAAATTGTAATTACATGCCCCTGTTAAACAGGGGCTGAAAAATTGTGCCTTAGGCATTGGTGCTGGTGCCACAACACTGCAACCCCTCACAGATACTGTACTTGGAGCACAGCAGTGACACGTGTTGCGAAGCATTTTTTAAAAAAAAATTGTAAGTACACGCCCCTGTTATACAGGGGCTGAAAAATTGTGCCTTAGGCACTGGTGTGGTGGCATGGATCATTGAGGAGGAGGAAGAGGATAGTCAGTGAACATAACAGGACAGTCACTCAGCATCAGCATAGGCAGTCTTGAAGGGATGTGACATTATAAATTATTCCGTTATATCCGCTTCTGGTGCCTGGTAGCTGGTGGTGATCCAAGACTGATTCATTTTGATGAAGGTCAGTCGATCAACCGAGTCGGTGGACAGGCGCACCCTATGATCGGTGACAAATCCTCCAGCAGCACTGAATGTGCGTCGGAAAGAACGCTGGAGGCAGGACAGGTCAGTAGCTCAATTGCATACTGTGCAAGCTCTGGCCAGTGATCCATCCTCAGGACCCAGTAAGCCAGAGGATTTTCGGTGGGAAAGGTGTCCAAGTCTGACCTTGCCCCAAGGTATTCCTGCACCATGTATATCAGACGCTGGCGATGGTTGCTGGAACCGATCATACCTTGGGGCTGCGGACTAAAAAATTGTCTGAACGCATCGGTCAGACGTCCACCTTCCCCACCGCTCCTTCTGCTACTGACCGAAGCCTCAGCAACTCGTCGTCCAGGACCAGGAGTTTGTAACCTCCCAGTTTCTGGGAACGCGTTACACAGACCTTTCTGCAAGGCCTCCCTGAGATGTCTCATCCTCTGCTCCCTCTGCGACGGCAAGATAAGGTCCGCAACCTTACCCTTGTACCGTGGATCAAGGAGAGTGGCCAGCCAGTAATGGTCCCTCTCCTTGATCCGAAGAACACGAGGATCCTTCCGCAGGCTTTTCAGGATCAGGGAGGCCATGCAGCGTAGGTTTGCTGAGGCATTCGGTCCGGAGTCTTCTGGGTCACTGAGGATGACATGATCGCCAGCCACCTCCTCCCAGCCACGTACAAGTCCACTGGTTTGTTGGGACTGTACATCATCCCTAAAAGACTGCTGCTGCTGATGCTGAGTGCCAGGCTCCACCTCCATGCTCACACAATCCTCCTCCTCCTCCTCCTCATCCTCATCCTCTTCCTGTGTGATGGGTGGGACAGAAGGAACACTGTCCGGATAAAGGGGGCCTTGAGAGGCAAGGAAGTCCTCCTCTTCCTGCCTCTGTTCTGCCTCAAGTGCCCTGTCCATTATCCCACGCAGCGTATGCTCCAACAGGTGGACAAGAGGTACAGTGTCACTGATGCATGCACTGTCACTGCTCACCATCCTCGTGGCCTCCTCAAATGGTGAGAGGACAGTGCATGCATCCCTGATTATGCTCCACTGACGTGGGGAAAAAAAAACAAGCTCCCCTGACCCTGTTCTGGTGCCGTAGTCGCAAAGGTACTCATTGATGGCCCTCTGCTGCGTGTGCAGTCGCTGCAGCATGGCCAACGTTGAGTTCCACCTGGTGGGCATGTCACATATTAGGCGGTTCTTGGGCAGGTTCAGCTCCTTTTGCAGCTCAGTCAGCCGAGCACTGGCATTATAAGATTGGCGGAAATGCACACAGACTTTCCTGGCCTGCCTCAGGACATCCTGTAAGCCTGGGAACCTGCCCAAGAACCGCTGCACCACCAGGTTGAGGACGTGAGCCATACAGGGTACATGGGTGAGCTGCCCCTGTCGCAGGGCGGAGAGGAGGTTGGTGCCATTGTCAGAAACGACCATTCCTGGCTTAAGCTGGTGTGGCGTCAACCACCTCTCGGCCTGCCCCTGCAGAGCTGCCAGAACCTCTGGCCCAGTGTGGCTCCTGTCCCCCAAACACACCAGCGCAAGCACGATATGGAATCTTTTTGCCTGCGTACTTGCGTAGCCCCTTGTACGCCTACGGAGCACCGCTGGTTCCGAGGACAGAGCACCGGAGGAAGAAGAAGAGGAGGGGGTGGAGGAGAGAGGTGTGTCACAACCAGTAGCAGTAGTAGCATTTTGGAGGCGTGGTGGCGGAACAACCTCCAACACTACTGCACCTTGTCCTGCATCCCTCCCAGCTGCCAATAGAGTGACCCAATGGGCCGTGAAAGAAAGGTAACGTCCCTGTCCATGCCTGCTGGACCATGAGTCAGCGGTAATATGCACCTTACCGCTGACCGCCCTGTCCAGCGAGGCATGGACATTGCCTTCCATATGCCGGTAGAGAGACGGAATCGCCTTCCGTGAGAAAAAGTGGCGTTTGGGAACCTGCCACTGAGGAACCGCACATTGAACAAACTCACGGAAGGGGGCCGAGTCTACCAACTGAAAAGGCAGCAGTTGAAGTGCTAGCAATTTAGCCAAGCTAGCATTCAACCGCTGGGCATGTGGATGGCTGGGAGTGTACTTCTTTCGACGGTCCAGCAGCTGGGGCAGGGAAATTTGCCTGCTACAATCGGACGTCGGTGTACTGCAAGTACTTGGTTGTGACACACCTAATTCTACACCTTCAGTCCTCTCAGAGCAGCTTTCAGAGAGGACTGAAGATGTAGTGGGGATGGAGATCCCAGCTGATGAGGAGCAAGGAGAGGTCCGCTTAGTTCTTTGGTGTGGGTCTTTTATGTGTGCTTGCCAACGAGCTGCATGGCAGGTCGACATATGTCTGCTCATGCTTGTGGTGCCCAAGCGGCTGATGTTTTGGCCACGCGAGATACGCTTGAGACAAATATTGCAAATAGCAGTGGTGCGATCTGATGCACTCGTCTCAAAAAAGGCCCACACCAAAGAACTTTTCTGATAACATGCAGAGGCAGGGCCCTGCACAGGCGGAGCTCTGCGGTGTTGTACAGTTGCTGTGCTGGCCTCTAGCTGGCCTCCAGGGGGCATCCTGCCTCGTTGGACATGTGACGCCGCATCCTCCTCCTCCTCCTCCTCCTCCTCATCCTCTCTCCCTTCAGGCACCCACGTGGAGTCAGTGACCTCATCATCCCCTCCCTCTTCACCACTAGAGCAAACCTGGCAGTAAGCTGCAGCTGGTGGAACAGTACTGCCAGATTGCTGTCCTTCAGCATCCCCTCTCTCTGCGCGCACACTACTGACTTCCTCAAGCTGGGTATCATCCGAACCTTCGAATCGTTGGGCATCCTCCGGGAGCATGTACCCAACACTGTGCTCAAAGAGTTCGGGGGACTCCTCAGGAGGACATGGTGGGTCTAGGGAAGGGGTGGCTGATGATGCCATTGAGTACGCGTTTGCAGCTGCTCTGAAAGTACCCTGAGCCTGGGTGAGCCAGGATGAGGAGGATGAGAAGGGCTTGGTCATCCATTCTACCAAGCCTTCAGCATGATGCGGCTCCACATGTCCAGATGCCGAAAACAAAGACACGCGTGTCCTATGGCCACGTGCTGATGACGATGCAAGACCACGTCCACGGCCACGGCCATGTCCACTAGAAACAGAGCCTACCTGTCCTGTGTTCTTGCCTCTGCACGCTCTGCCTCCTCTTGGCGGTCTGCCAGCCATTGTAGTCGGAAGTCCTGTGGGTGCTTCTGAGAAGAAAATATAGGAGCTCTGTGTGATGCCACTAACACAGTAGAAGTCCTATGGGTGCTTCTGCAAAGAAAATATAGGAGCTCTGTGTGATGCCACTAACACACTAGAAGTCCTGTGGGTGCTCTGCAAAGAAAATATAGGAACTCTGTGTGATGCCACTAACACAGTACAAGTCCTGTGGGTGCTTCTGAGAAGAAAATATGGGAGCTCTGTGTGATGCCACTAACACACTAGAAGTCCTATGGGTGCTTCTGCAAAGAAAATATAGGAACTCTGTGTGATGCCACTAACACAGTAGAAGTCCTATGGGTGCTGCTGGGAAGAAAATATGGGAGCTCTGTGTGATGCCACTAACACACTAGAAGTCCTATGGGTGCTTCTGAGAAGAAAATATAGGAACTCTGTGTGATGCCACTAACACAGTAGAAGTCCTATGGGTGCTTCTGAGAAGAAAATATAGGAACTCTGTGTGATGCCACTAACACACTAGAAGTCCTATGGGTGCTTCTGGGAAGAAAATATAGGAACTCTGTGTGATGCCACTAACACACTAGAAGTCCTATGGGTGCTTCTGAGAAGAAAATATGGGAGCTCTGTGTGCATCCACTAACACACTAGAAGTCCTATGGGTGCTTCTGGAAAGAAAATATAGGAACTCTGTGTGATGCCACTAACACAGTACAAGTCCTATGGGTGCTTCTGGGAAGAAAATATAGGAACTCTGTGTGATGCCACTAACACAGTACAAGTCCTATGGGTGCTTATGGGAAGAAAATATAGGAACTCTGTGTGATGCCACTAACACACTAGAAGTCCTATGGTTGCTTCTGGGAAGAAAATATGGGAGCTCTGTGTGATACCACTAACACATTAGAAGTCCTATGGGTGCTTCTGGGAAGAAAATATAGGAACTCTGTGTGATGCCACTAACACAGTTCAAGTCCTATGGTTGCTTCTGGGAAGAAAATATAGGAACTCTGTGTGATGCCACTAACACAGTAGAAGTCCTATGGGTGCTTCTGGGAAGAAAATATAGGAACTCTGTGTGATGCCACTAACACAGTAGAAGTCCTATGGGTGCTTCTGGGAAGAAAATATAGGAACTCTGTGTGATGCCACTAACACAGTAGAAGTCCTATGGGTGCTTCTGGGAAGAAAATATAGGAACTCTGTGTGATGCCACTAACACAGTAGAAGTCCTATGTGTGCTTCTGGGAAGAAAATATAGGAACTCTGTGTGATGCCACTAACACACTAGAAGTCCTATGGGTGCTTCTGGGAAGAAAATATAGGAACTCTGTGTGATGCCACTAACACAGTAGAAGTCCTATGGGTGCTTCTGGTAAGAAAATATAGGAACTCTGTGTGATGCCACTAACACAGTAGAAGTCCTATGGGTGCTTCTGGGAAGAAAATATAGGAACTCTGTTTGCTGCCACTAACACAGTAGAAGTCCTATGGGTGCTTCTGGGGTGAAAATATAGGAACTCTGTGTGATGCCACTAATACTGTACAAGTCCTATGGGTGCTTCAGGGAAGAAAATATAGGAACTCAGTGTGATGCGACTAACACAGTAGAAGTCCTATGGGTGCCAATGGGAAGAAAGTAGAGGAACTCTGTGTGATGCTACTAACACAGTACAAGTCCTAAGGGTGCTTCTGGGCCGAAAATATAGGAACTCTGTGTGATGCCACTAACCCAGTAGAATTCCTATGGGTGCTTCTGGGTAGAAAATATAGGCTCTCTGTTTGCTGTGACTAACACACTAGAAGTGCTATGGGTGCTTTTGGGGTGCAATGCTGTGCTAACAGCACTGCGGTTGGTACTACTGAAATAATGTACTAACAGTAAAACACGCACCAGACTAATCCCCAGCAGCAGCTAAAAAACACACTAACCAGCAGCAATGGACGATCAATGACAGGTAGCAATGGTTTAGCAAATAATTAGCCAATGGTTTAGCAAAGTAGAGCAAATCTTTCTATATGAGTGAATCTAGCAAAGACACAGAATCAGCCTGATCTCTCCTAAAGCCGGACCTCTTGTGACCGGCGCCGACGGCGTGGCGGCCTTTTAAATGGTGGGGCGTGTACTAAAGCCCCTGAGCTGTAATTGGCTACAGGCGTCCTGCCTGGAGCCAATTATGGCGCTCCGAGTTTCCGGCGCTGTGATTGGCCAAGCATGCGGGGTCACAGTGCATGCTTGGCCAATCATCAGCCAGCAATGCACTGCGCCGGCCGCGCCGGCCGCAATGCAGAGCGGGGCCGCTCGCATCACACGACTGTGATGCTAGCGGCCAAAATAGTTCTGCGGCTCGCCGAGCGAGCGAACGCCCGGTGCTCGATGCGAACATGGGTTCGCATCGAGCACCGGGCCCATCGCTAATTAGCGCTAATTCGTGGTAATTAGCGTTGTGGCGCTATAGCAAAGGACCCCCACAGTGATCTAAATACAAAGGTCACCATCCAGATCAGTCTGGTTTTAGCCCTACAAGGTCTACAGCTATTAATCTAAGGAGACTCTTTTTAAATATGCAAATACCATCTAATAACCCTGGGAGGAGAGCATCTTTGTCACTCAACGCTGCAAAAACTTTCGCTAGCATTGAGTGGACATATCCATGGGAGGTTTTGGGTTAGTTTGGCCTTGGGGATAGATTTATACATTGGGTTAAACTGTTGTTTTCTGCCCCTGTATGCAAATAAATGGTTTTGTTTCAGAATATTTTTTATTATATAGAGGTACAAGACAGGGGTGCCCCCTGTCAACCCTGCTATTTGCACTGGCCCTTGAACCATTGGCTGAAGCTGTCCGACAATTGGAAGCTATCTGTGGATTTGTTAGAGGAACAGGGAATGAAAAAAATATCATTGTATGCAGATTTCTTGGGGATACAGATAATTCTGTAATGTCACTTATACAAAATTTTGGTTTGTTCTCTGGATATGTTATCACTTGGGATAAATCTGTTATACTTCCTTTAGATAATCCCAATTTGTTCATATTAAGAGAGGCTCAGCAAATCAAAATTGTTTTATTGTTTAAATATTTGGGAATGTGGATACATTCTAGGGTAGAAGATTACACAGTATATGATTTTTCTCCTATTCTCGCTAAATTCCAATTTAAAGGGGTTGTAAAGGTTTGTTTTTTATTTTCTAAATATGTTCCTTTAAGGTAGTGTACTGTTGGTTCGCTTACCTTTTCCTTCGTTTTCCTTTGTAAATGTTTTTTTTCTGTGTGTGAATTTTCAACTTCCTGTTCCTCCTCTAGAAGCTTGCCCCCATCATCCGAGCCATTCTGGTTGGGGCTTAGTCAGCATGCTCGCCCCCTCCTTTGTGACTACATCCCTGCGGGGAGACGCTGTGTGCGTTCACAAGCATGGGAGGCAGGGGAGCCACGGACGTGTCTAAGATGCTGTAGCTCCGCCTCCCATGCCTTGCTATTGTAATCTGATTGACCATCTCAGCACAGCCCCGCCTTTACTCCGTCCTACTCTGCCCCCTTTTTTGCTGTAGTGGAAGTGTGGCTCAGGTTTGTCGTTACACAGCGAAAAAGTGGCACTGCACATGTGCGATGCTGCTAAGCATCAAGGGAATTGTAGTTCCTTTGAAGCCATGACGTTGCTGCAGGGAGCACGCTCGAAAACCCAGAAGTTGAGGAGAACATACAGAGAGGAAAGCAGGAAGTGCTGATAAAGCCTATTTATCTAACAGGTAAATAAAACATTTTGGCAGAAATAACAGCTAGATTCATGATCTATATAGCCTATAGATAAGATATTGCCAACATTTTTTTTAGCTTTACAACCCCTTTAAGAGCTTGGCGTGGATTAAGCTGCCTTTATCGGTGGTGGGCCGAGCAAACCTAATAAAAATGATTTGGGCCCCTCAATTTATTATACGTCCTTCATAATTCGCCCATATGGATACCTCTTAAATGGATCAAAGAAATAGAATCATTATTTTGAAGGCTATTATGAAATGGAAAAAACCCTAGAATTAAACTATCAATTCTCCAGCGAGCTAGAGATGGGGGCAGATTTGTGCCCCCTTGTTATTTGTGATGACTTTAAAGTGAATAACTCAACACCAAGTTCACTATATGGCCGCTTATTAATTACACATGGTAATCATATCCCACCTTAATTGCATCATGTTGATTTTAAATAATTTAAAATAAATACTTTTTATTTATTTGACTGCACTTTGCAATCCACCTAGGGTACCAGACGATCATGTCTTGGCACTGATGTAATCATGTAAGCATTCATTGCAAGGTAAAATATATGAAAGCAAAAAATAAATAAAATTAAAAAGTACAAAAAAAGTACAATTTTGTTAAATAATTTCAAATAAATTCTAAAATGCTTTTCAAGAACCTTTCTTACAATCTTCAAATATGTACTCGGCAATATAAATCCTCTTTTATTCTATCTAAGACTTATAAATGTATATTTGACTATATATATATATATATATATATAAATTAAACTCAAAATTATAGTTAGGGCATATTATACAGTAAACGTAGACAAAGAAGCATGATTGAACAGTCTTTACGGACATGACACAGATGAATGATTTCTCTTTTTTTGTATCACTAATTGCTTTAGGATAAAAAATGATAGACTCATCATAACACAAGCTATAAAAAGCCTTATATTGTTATGCTTCATTAAAGTGCTAATTCTGCCGGATGTATAATTTCACACTTTACCTTGATGTGTAAATTAAATGTGAGTCAGCTTTTACTAAGAAGAGTTATTTATTTATTTATTTTACACTTCACTCTGTGGGTGGTATCAGATAATTGTATGATTTAAGAGCTTTTCAAAATAAGTGAAAGGATTATTGTAGATATACAATAGATATATGTAGAGGGTGAAAGTATACAGTGCCTTGAAAAAGTATTCATACCCCTTGACATTTTCCACATTTTGTCATTTTGTCATGTTACAAACAAAAATGTACATTTATTTTATTGGGATTTTATGTGATAGACCAACACAAAGTGGCACATAATTGTGAATTGGAAGTAAAATGATAAATGGTTTTAACATTTTTTTTTTTACAAATAAATATCTGAAAAGTGTGGCATGCATTTGTATTCAGACCCCCCCTGAAGCCCCATACACACTATTAGATTTTCTGCAGATTTTTGTCTTTAGATTTACCAAAACTATGTAGTGCAAGGGCCTGCCTGGTTGCATACAAATTGAAACTCTTAAGTTTTGACCGCATATTATATGGTATTGATAAATCTGAGTACAAAAATCTGCAGAAAATCTAATAGTGTGTATGGGACTTCAGGGTTAATAATTTGTAGAACCACCTTTCGCTGCAATTAAAGCTGCAAGTGTTTTTAGGTATATCTCTACCAGCTTTGCACATCTAGAGAGGGACATTTTTGCCCATTCTTATTTGCAAAATAGCTGAAGCTCTGTCAGATTTGACGGAAAGCGTCTGTGAACAGCAATTTCCAAGTCTTGCCACAGATTCTAAATCGGATTTAGGTCTGGACTTTGACTGGGCCATTCTAATACATGAATGTGCTTTGATCAAAAACCATTCCATTGTAGCTCTGGCTGTATGTTTAGTGTCATTGTCCTACTCTAACAAGTTTTCTTCTAAGATTGCCCTGTATTTGGCTCCACCCATCTTCCCATCAACTCTGACCAGCTTTTCCTGCTGAAGAAAAGCATCCCCACAACATGATGCTGCCAACACCATGTTCCATGGTGGGGATGGTGTGTTCAGGGTGATGTGCAGTGTTAGTTTTCAGTCACACATAATGTTTTGCTTTTAGTCCTAAAAGTAACATTTTGGCCTCATCTGACCAGAGCACCTTCTTCTACATGTTTGCTGTGTCCTCCACATGGCTTCTCGCGAAGTGCAAACATGACTTCTTATGGCTTTCTTTCAACAATTACTTTCTTCTTGTCACTCTTCCATAAAGGCTAGATTTGTGGAGTGAACGACTAATAGTTTTCCTGTGAACAGATTCTCACCCCTGTGCTGTAGATCTCTGCAGCTCCTCTAGAGTTACCATGGGCCTTTTGCCTGCTTCTCTGGTTAATGCTCTCCTTGCCTGGCCTGTCAGTTTAGGTGGACAGCCATGTCTTTGTAGGTTTGCATTTGTCCCATACTCTTTCCATTTTCTGATGATGGATTGAACAGTGCTCCGTGAGATGTTCAAAGCTTGAGATATTTTATTATACCTAACCCTGCTTTAAACTTCTCCACAACTTTATCCCTGACCTGCCTGGTGTAATCATTAGCCTTCATGATGCTGTTTGTTCACTAAGGTTCTCTAAGAAACCTCTGAGGGCTTCACAGAACAGCTGTACTTATACTGAGATTAAATTAACCACAGGTGGACACTATGTACAAATTAGGTGACTTCTTAAGGGAATTGGTTCCACTAGATTTTAATTAGGGGGATCAGAGAAAAAGGGGGCTGAATACAAATGCACGCCACACTTTTCACATATTTATTTGTAAAAAATGTTGAAAACCATTTATCATTTTCCTTCCACTTGACAATTATGTGCCACTTTGTGTTGGTCTATCACATAAAATCCCAATAAAAATACATTTACGTTTTTGTAACATGACAAAATGTGGAAAATTTCAAGGGGTATGAATACTTTTTCAAGGCACTGTATATAAATAATATACATAAATATATTTATATATATGTATGCAGTATTTATATACAGCATATATATATATATATATATATATATATATATATATATATAGATATAGAGAGAGAGAGAGAAGCATATTTTTACGCTACATAGTTTTAGGTAGAAAAATAAAAAGTAATTTTGCAGCCCTTGCAAGTATAATGATTATGCCATAAAAAATGTAATAACATAATCAAAAATTGTGTAAAAATGTCAACATCTATCGAAATTGCTTTTAGTGTCACAGTTTATATTTGGGGACCCTGCGCATATTGTATAGAAATCAGACGCATATCATTTTAATTTAGTGTCCATATGATTATTGTGTGCACATTTATTTTTGAGATCACTATTTTGTCAGTATTTATAAAGAAATGTCAGTATGATAACTCCCTGAAGAGTTCATTTTTATTTTAAATAGTTTAGTAGATTTGTGTAGGCATCCAGCATAACTGCAATTTTCAAAACAAAATTGTAAAAAATTATTGTTACAAAGAAACTAAACTGTGAAAGCTGTAAAAAGAATGTCAAGCAGATAGAAAATGACTAGCCACTGCTATTGCTTGTAGTTTCTCTGCAGCTGATCTTCTCCCCATTACTGACTTACCATGCCTTGTTCTGCACTGTCTGTGTAGAGACACAGTATCTTGATAGATACATGGCTTTGCCTCCTCTTGTCTGAGCTGCTGTTTGATATCTGATAATCTGATGACTGGTTGGGTAATAAGAAGTAGCAGCTGGAGAGGTGGAGGAAGCACAGATCTACAAAATAAAAGCAGATGTAGGGATAGCTTTGCAAATCCTCAGGTACAACTCTCCCTCTCCTTTTTAGCAAACAGCACAGTAGTGGCATCACACAATTTTATCCCAAAGCTTAAAAGATTTGTAGTCAAAGGCAGTAATGCCTTATGTACACACTAACTGTAGTAAATCAGTTATTAACCACTTCACGCAAATCACTGTACCCGTATGTCGATACTTTGACGCTAAATACTGGGGTTATGGCAGCAGCTACCTGCCATAACCCCGGTAATTTCAGGAATGGCGTGCGTTTCTCATTAAGATAAAAGTGGTCTCTGTTGCGGATTCGCTGCAAGATCTATTGATCTGCAAGATTTATTGGCGGCGGGAGAGGTGCCCCCCCTCTCGCTGCGATCCGATCGTCTCTGCAGCTTACCGGACCTGCTGGCAACGGCAGAGATGATGGCATCCTCTCCCCCGTGGATGCCTGGCTGCCAACTGAGGGGAAGATGCCCCCCTGCTCTGCTCCATGGCATGGGAGGGTGGAAGTGATGTTTGACTCTTAAAGGAGAATTTTTTTCTAATGCATTTTAGTGTAAATATGAGATCTGAGGTCTTTTTGACCACAGATCTCATATTTAAGAGGTTGTGTCATGCTTTTATTTCTATTACAAGGGATGTTTACATTCCTTGTAATAGGAATAAAAGTGACCCAAATTTTTTATTTTTTTTTTTAAAACTGTGTCAAAATAAAAAACTAAAAGTAAAAGTGCCCCATCCCGACGAGCTTGCACGCAGAAGTGTACGCATACGCAAGTAGCGCCCGCATATGAAAACGGTGTTCAAACGACACATGTGAGTTATTGCCGCGATCGTTAGAGTGAGAGCAATAATTCTAGCCCTAGAACTCCTCTGTAACTCAAAACTGGTAACCTGTAGACATTTTTAAACATCGCCTATGAAGATTTTTAAGGGTAAAAGTTTGTATCAATTTACTTGGGGTAACATTATCTTTCACAATATAAAAAAAATTGGGCTAACCTTACTGTTGTCTTATTTTTTTATTTAAAAAAGTGTATTTTTTCCCAAAAAAGTGCGCTTGTAAGACCGCTGCGGAAATACAGTAAGGCAGAAAGTATTGCAACTAGGGTGTTATTCTCTAGGGTGTTAAAAAAATATATAATGTTTGGGGTTCTATGTAATTTTCTAGCAAAAACATTATATTTTAACGTATAAACAATTGTAAAAAAGAGGCTCGGTCATGTATGTGGTTAAACTCAATGCATGGGAATGCCTCGGAGGAATTCAAGACAAAGAGTACATTTTCATTGTACTAATAGCATTTTTAGATGTTGTTTATAAGTAAATCTTCACGTTTTGAGTCTACTTTAAGCATTTTTCTGTTCCCACTAATAAAAATAGACAGTCTTTAATTACAATGACATTTGTACTTACTTATGGTTCTAAAAAAAAATTTAAATACATTTTTATTGAAAATAATTTATGCAAAAATCTTGCAGATAAAAAGGATCTTCAAACACATGAGAAACATCATGGCATTGGCTACATAGGGAAAATCCAGGTGCAAGTACATTGAGGTATTATGTGTGATGTGAGTGTGCTAGATAGATGCTAGACAATTAAAAAAAAAAACACTTTCTGCATTATACTAGACCACATGCTTTTAAATATTATGGGGTTTACCTTGCAAGGAGTCCAAACACAATATTCCCATGTACACGTTCTTGAAGATGGCTATTCTTTAATGATGGGTGCTGCAATGACCACAGGCTGGGAACCATAAATGATCCAAGTGAAGAACTGTCATCAGCACACCAAGGATTCCTCAAGAAGGGTCCAAAGCTTTATTATCGTGGTCACATTACATAAAAGGCAACGTTTCAGAGCCACGCAGTGCCCCTTTGTCAGGCAAGTGACCAACACTTCCTTACTCAGAGGGGGCAAACATGCAAAACATGTTGTCCTAATGTTGAAGAATAAGGCCATCTTCTCCACATCTGTTAACCAAGAGGATGCAAAGGTTTGACAAGAGGATTAATAATACTCTGAAAGCCACTCAGATGATAAGGGAGCCCACAGATTTAAAAAAGCAAAAAACAAAACACCAACAAGTAAATTTCCTTTAATCAAAATAAGGTACACACACAAGGTACAAACATTTGACTGGACGTATACATATTTTAATTAACATCTGTCATAAGCTAGTAGTGTGAACTAAAATATATTGATTGTTCACATTTCATCAAACAATATTTGACCCACAAGGGACCAATATATTAATTGTTTTAAAACATAAACAGTTGCCATGTAGCCAAAATTAACAAATTCAAGATTAGATTTAGCACAAACACATTCAAACTAACACATTTGCTTTTCATTCACACATGGGTCAATATTGACATATCCACTTAATGCAAACAGTCATTTTTGTGACATTGAATACTCAATAAGGTTCATACTCCACCAACAGCATTCAATTTAGCACTATCTGCACAATGCCAATGTTCACAATGTTCATTCAACTTTAAAAATAAATAACGTACGGTAATGAAAATGTGTTAACAAGTTCATTCGTAATGTCATTAATGTGAAAACAAATGATTTTACAGAAGTTAGAATTAATGGAGTTAATAAATATTGTTCCCATGGTTTATGAAATTATATTGTACTGCAAAAAATGTTTTGAGAATGGTTCTCCAGGATCTGCAAATACCTAATATAATGGATTATGCATATCTGGCATTTTGACCTAGTTCAATTTTAACAGCTACTACAAAACCTCTTACAAAAGACAAAGTAGACATTAAAAGTCTAGAGAACCTTGAAAACAAGAAAGGTTATTTTATGGCTCTAGCCTCCGAAGCTATGTTTTCTCTGAACATTAAGTGCAACATACACGAACATAATAATCTGTTAGACAGAAATGGGTTTCCAAAACATTTCTGTAGAGTGCAGAAATGTTGTTTTATCTTTAAACTCTTTAGTGAAATTGTAATGCTTGATTCAGATGAAGGCCAAGACCTCTTACTAAAGCCAATGCTATTTCCTAATGGAAGATATATAGCAGCTGACATAAGTCAAAGCACTTTGGGAAATAAAAAAGAAGAAAACTGCAAATTTTAATGAAAGAAATAAGTGTAGGTGCAAAGGAAAATCCTTAGTGTATTATTTGCAATGAAGACGACAGCCTCAAGCAAAGCAATTGACTTAATCAAAAGATGTATACTAAGTTTAATTTCACAACAGCCCAGCAAGCAGAAGAAGAGTTTTGGATCTGGGAATAATTTAATGTTGTTTGAAAGGCTAATAAGTGGCAAAGTAGTCAATCTGGGATTAGATGTACAATTTCCTGCCTTTAATAGGACAATATGTTTTGAGATGGGATATAAGAGTCTACACACTAATGCTTTTTACATTTTAACAAACATGAATAAATAATAACTCAATGAGCCACCTGTATGAGTGCAGTTTTTAGCCCAACTTTGTAATACATTGTTACAGATTTCTAATTCAAAGAGAACTTTCCATTTTGTAGCCGACAATGTAAAACAGTGGGGAAAATAGTCATTACCTTTAGTTTCAGCAAATTTTTATTATTTTTACACTGTGATAATATGCACAACAGTCCCAAGTCCCAACTGCTTAAAGCTGAACTCCAGCTTTACCCTAATGCCCTGTACACACGATAGAATTTTCAGATGGAAAATGTGTGATAGGACCTTGTTGTCAGAAATTCCTACCGTGTGTAGGCTCCATCACACATTTTCCAAAGGAATTTCCATCGCATCTGGTTCTCAAATTTTCCGACAACAAAATCCGCTGTCCCAAATTCTGATCGTGTGTACACAATTCCGACGCACAAAGTGCCACGCATGCTCGGAATCAAGCATAAGAACAGCACTGGCTATTGAACTTCCTTTTTCTTGGCTCGTCATACGTGTTGTACGTCACAGCGTTCTTGACATTCGGAACTTCTGACCAACTTTGTGTGACTGTGTGTATGCAAGACAAGTTTGAGCCAACATCCGTCGGAAAAAATCCAATGGATTTTGTTGCCAGAAAATCCTAGTCTGTGTCATTTGTTACTGGAACAGGAAAAGGTTTGACCGCACTCCCAGGTTTATAGCAAAAGTGAAGACTTTATTGAAGATAAAAATCATCAAACAACATCGTAGACAAAATTACATCAATGCAAACCTGGCAGAGATTAATGCGTTTCACAAATTGGAATTTGCTTAGTCATAATCTGACAAACACTTGTAAGTATAACCCTTATATAGCATATACTCAGCTGAAATCAACCAGTGATTTATTATGCCAATTAACCCTTGTATCTGAGGTTTCTGCAACAAAACAGACAAAAACCACAAATACCACAAATAACTACAACCTATACAATAGAACCAATACACATATAATAAAATAAAGGATAGAAACTTTAAACAGAGTCCTCCTTTGTATAGAAAAAAATTGTAGAAAAAAAATTGTAGAAAAATGTCTCTCCATGTTGCATATAGCTGTACCAGCAGATAAGAGAAAAAACACTTTATTGAACACCACTAATGAAACATTCAAATATTTTTCAAAAAATCATCAATATTAATTTCCTATATAGTGGTAATCAAAAAAAATGTTATAACAATTACACCTATGTTACACTATATATGTACATAATGCTCTGTCAATACATGTCACTAAAAAAAAAAATCACAAAATAGTGATGTACACAACCCTAATGACTAGTATATAAGTATATAGGCTGCAACAGGATACAAAAAAAAAAAAAAAACAAGAAAGAAAACCGAAAAAAAAAAAAAAAATATTATATGAAAGGGCACTGCCCAGATGAGGAACTGATTTTAGAACAAAAAATTTAACTTCATAAGAAACAAAAACAGGAACAAAAACAAAACCAAAAATAAACTGTTTAAAGAAAAGAGCACTGCCAAGAGGGAGAACTGATTCCAGAACACCAAGTCATACTTCATAATAATATGTGACATCCCACTCATGGTTTAATCCTCTCGGTATCCTACTCTGTAATTTGAAGATCCAAAAGACCTCCCTTTTGCAGAGAAGGCGAAATACATCACCTCCTCTTCGGGGTATTTTAACCTTTTCAATTCACCTGTACTTGTACAAGTGACCGATTTCCTCCATGTTTGGAGTTAAAATGACGGGCTACATTAGTGGGCTTACATAATCTAATGTCTGGTACGAAACCTGTCTCTGAGTCTGCGAGTGGTTCTCCCCACATACCGCACGGAACATGCTGCACAGGTAATGGCATACACCACATAAAAGGTGTTACAATTGGGGGGCGTGGCGACCGAGCTCCGTGATGGACGCCTGATTCTGAGCTCTGCTCGGCCACCGGAGAGAATCCGACCACATCCGTGCCCCAACTAGCCATCCGCGGCCAAAACTACCTCCACCGGCCTCCAGACACTCTGCTACGTCGGTGGACATGACCCGCCAGAGAAAGAAGCCAAATAACCCGCAGAAACGGCAGGAATTCTTCAGGGCGCGCGGGCCTCCACAAAATGGCGCCGGCGCCTCAGGCACAATAACACAGCAGCAAGCTGGGACGTATAACGGCCGATCCGGTCCTCCACAAAACGGGACCGGAGCCCTTCTAAATAGCGGATCCTCCTCTGGGACATCTAGTCCCTCTACCAGAAGCCCTGCCAAGCAGAAGCAGAGGGCAAAATCCCCTGTGAGGCCGCTGATGGATCCAGAGATGGAGGTAAGCAGGCCTACCAATATGGGGGATAATACCACACACCCCACACAGGACCCCATAGCAGCCTTCCCTACCTCTGACAGACCTATCTCAGACACAGTACTGAAGGACATGTTAATGTCCCTGAAAGCCTCTATTCATGCTGACCTTACTGCTGGGATCAATCATTGCCACAGAGAAGTTCAGGCCCTGGGTGACAGAGTGGACAATGTGGAGCACAGCCTCAGCAGGGTTACCTCCGCATTCAATACAATGGTAGATGCCCATAGCAACCATAGTGAGGCAATCGCATGGCTGAAAAACAAAGTCGCAGATTTGGAAGACTGTTCCAGAAGGAACAACATAAAAATGAGGGAGATCCCTGAATCTGTACCAGCTGCGCAACTACTGCCATATGCACAGGCCCTGTTCTCCACTCTGCTGCCCTCCTTGTCCCCTCAGGATCTCATAGTGGACCGTATACATCGTATACCTAAACCAGCTTTTCTCCCAGACAACACCCCCAGAGATGTGCTTCTTAGAGTTCACTACTATCATATCAAGGAACAGATCCTGATGACTTCACGCAGAGCTGACAACAAACACCCACAATACGCTGACTTACAGCTACTTCCAGATCTGTCCAGGCATACACTCCAGCAACGTCGCAACCTAGCGACAATCACTAAGGCCCTGCGGAACCACAATATCACCCACAAGTGGAAATATCCCGCCAAACTATCAATCACCCATAATGGAGCCTCCATAATTGTCAGCACGCTGGAAGAAGGTTTGGCAGCACTCCGCCAATGGGGTATCCTTCCTGAAAATATGCACCCACCTACACATACTTCCTCCCCATCTCCAATGCCTGAGGAATGGCAGGTAGTTTCCTGCAAAAGATCCTCCAAAAAGGACACTGGTGGTCATGGATAAGAATCATACAACCTATGTCACTATCTTCTCTCTGGACACAGGGGTTATATGTTCCAATCCCTGTTTTCTCCCTGCAAATAGCTAACGGCAGTTTCACCTGCACATGGATCAGTTTATGGATCCTTTTCTTATTGCGCTTAGTATTTACTTACTATTAACTATGTTCTACTTCTGTTGTTTTTATTTTTTCTAAGTTTTATCTTTGAAGCACTACAACCAGAACAGGACCACCACACACCTGTGGACTCGCCTGCCATCACCGCTCATCGCCCCAATCATCCTACAAGGTCGCAGTGAGTATATGCACAATACAGTCCAGCGACATCTTTACCAACTAACCTATGCCTATTAACTGCCTATCCATCAATGCCCGGGGCTTGAATCACCCCGCAAAATGGCTGTTCATGTGGGCTGAAGCCAAAAAACACAGGGCAGATATCTTGTGTGTGCAAGAAACTCACTTCCAGGATACAAAAGCCCCCAACTGCTCCCACAGAGAGTACCCACATGTGTTCCTGGCAAACACACCTGGACGTAAAAAGGGAGGGGTAATGCTCGCTTTGAGGGACACCCTCTCCTTCCAACACAAAGACACTATCACCGATCCGAACGGCAGGTTCATTATTCTCAATGGAGACATAAACTCTGTGCCCTACACACTGGTCTCCTTATATGCCCCGAACTCTCATCAAATCCGCTTTCTCAGCAGATTGATGAAAAAAGTCAAGGACCACCTTTATGGCTCTGTGCTCTTATGTGGTGATTTCAATCTCATAGTTGACCCTAAACTGGATACTTCTGCTCACAAAACTAATAGTTCCTCATACCTAAGTAAACTGATGAACAATGCGGATTTGTTTGACATTTGGCGATGCATGCATGCAAACGAAAGGGACTATACTTTTTTTTCACACAGGCATTGCTCCTACTCGCGCATCGACCTGTTCCTTTCAGACAAATGGCTACTACAAAAAGTTTCCTCGGCACGCATACACGACATAACGTGGTCTGACCACGCAGCTGTAACCATTACTATTAATGATCAGGTTGTCTCCTCTTCCCCACCCATCTGGCGCAACAATATACGGTTACTTTAAGACCCCCGTACTTCTTCAGGGATCTCCCAACAGATAAAAGACTTCTTCCTCAATAACGTTGACTCTGTCAATAATCCATTTACCCTTTGGAATGCCCATAAGGCATACATGAGGGGTATCTTGGTACAATTAGGTGCCAGGGGAAAAAGGCGCAGAACAGCACACATTACTGATATCCTACGTGACTTACACTCCCTAGAAGAACAAAATAAACAGGCACCGACCACTGCTCTTACCCACAAAATATCCCAATGTAGAGAAAAACTTAGGTTAACACTTTCCCAACAATATGACTACCACCTCCGACGCCTGAAATTGACATCATACGCCAATGCCAATAAAGTTGGCAAATACCTGACAAACAGACTTAAGGCTGCACGCGTGAAATCGAGAATTTCCCACTTGATTCATCCGACTCTCAATCCAATTTGCAGACTATTACAGTAGATTATACAACATTAAAGATGACCTCTCCACACCTCAACCTACACCAGAACATATACACAACTTCCTCGAAACTCTAAATTTGCCCTCTCCATCGGAAGACCAACTTGCATCCTTAAATGCACCTTTCACCGCATCCGAAAAAGCTGCAATCATAGCCACACTACCCTCTGGTAAATCACCTGGACCTGATGGGTTCACCAATGAATACTTTAAAATTTTTCAAGTGCACCTTTCTCCACACCTACAAACAATTTTCACCAAAGCTGCTGAATCTGCATCTTTTCCCCCAGAAATGCTGAGGGCCTACGTGGTCACCCTACCTAAACCGGGTAAGGATCCCACAACTCCACCCAATTTTCGTCCAATTTCCTTGTTAAACACGGACGTTAAGATATATGCCAAATTTATCGCCAAACGCATTTCTAATTTCGTCCCTTCCCTCATACGACGCGACCAGATGGGCTTTGTGAAGGGGAGACAAACCTCAGACGCTACCAGGAGAATCATTAATATTGTTCACCATGCTGCACGTACTCAAACGCCTTCTCTGCTGCTCTCTATAGACGCAGAGAAGGTATTTGACAGAGTACATTGGAAATATATGTCTATGACCTTATCTAAGTTTGTTTTTTGTGGTACTATACTTAATGCAGTGCTGGCCTTGTACTGCTGCCCATCGGCACAGGTGTATACTTCCAGCATGTTATCAACTCCCTTTCAGATCACTAATGGTACCCGCCAGGGCTGCCCCCTATGCCCGACAATCTTCAATCTCATGATTGAACCCCTGGCGGAGACCATTAGATTTCACAAAGATATAACTGGTTTTCAATTGGGCTCTACATCCCACGTTATCAACTTATTTGCTGACGATGTGATATTAATGCTTACTCGGCCTCTTTCCTCACTTATTATAGCTCACGAGGTACTTAAATCCTTCTGAGACGTTTCCTACTACAAGGTGAATTTTTCCAAATCTCTCATCTTAAATATGGGCCTAGCCCCTAGTGACTGTCTTAAACTACAACGACACCTCCCTTACACTTGGACTGATAAGGGACCTGGGTATAACCCTGAATAGTGACATCAAAAATATAGTTGAATCTAACCTGAAACCTCTTCTAGCCAAGATAGGCCCTCAAATTAACAACATAACCAAAAGAGAATTGTCATGGCTTGGTAGATTAGCAGCATTCAAAATGGTCATACTCCCACAAATTCTATATGTTTTCAGGGCTATCCCACTAGACATCCCCAAATCCTACCTACACTGTCTATCTAGTCTTCAATGGCGGCTACTGTGGGGAGACAAAGAAGCCAGATGCTCCCGGACTAATCTACTACCCCATAAATCGGTGGGAGGTGCGGGCCTTGTGGACATACAGGACTATCTATGGGCTACCAGACTCGACCAACTTAAACACTGGTCTCCTTCAGATGACAGACCTTTATGGGTGGACATCGAAACATCCTTAGCTCCCATACCTGACTTACATACAGTACTGCTGGGGGACAATTGGTTGCCCTGGAACTTATGGAAGTTACCCCCCACTATTGCCACATCCCTACGGGCTTGGAGATGTTTGCTCTCCCGCCACTTCAGTGATAGCAAAGCTATAGATAACAACCTTCCACTAAATATAATAGAGGCTAACGTCCCTATGCTATCCCTGAAACAACTCCCTTCTTTAGGGGTAAGAGTTGTTTGAGATCTACTCCATAATGGCCACCCATTGTCAGCAACAGACTTGATGACTAAATACAACATGCCTGACTGTATGCTGGTCACATGTATACGGGTAGCACACTTTATGAAAAATAACCCATTTTGTACCTTATCTCTACCTACCTCGGTGTGGCAACACCTCACCAAAGGCCCACAAAGCAACAAGGGTATAGCACTGTACTACAATCTTTTAAATGACAAAAAGTTGTTTGTTAAATCGGTGGCACATATGAAGTGGGACACTGACATGGGAACCACAATTACAGAGGACCAATGGAAATTCGCATTCAACATTATACAAAAATCTTCACATTGCATTAACCACTGGGAAACATCACTTATGCCGCGTACACACGTGCGGACTTTTGCCGGTGGACCTAGTCCAGCGGACAATCCCGCTGGACTTTCCAGCTGGGTCCGCTGGACTTTCCGAGCGTGTGGACTTGCCCACACACGTGCGGACTTGCCCACACATGCACGGACGGATAATCCGCCGGCCAAAGTCCGCGGGACTTTTGAAAATGAACGGACTTGCCGCTCATCGGCAAGTCCGTTCATTTAGCACGTGACTTCAGATTACGTAGCTAGCGTAGGCAGTAAATGCCGCCGCGCTGGCTCCGTAAGCTGGCATGGATTTAAAGGGACTCCCCACGCCGAAAAAAACGGCGTGGGGGTTCCCCCCAAATCCATGTCAGACCCTTATCCGAGCACGCAGCCTGGCAGGCCAGGAAAGGGGTGGGGACGAACGAGCGCCCCCCCCCCTCCTGAGCCGTACCAGGCCGCGTGCCCTCAACATGGGGGGTGCCCTGGGGAAAGGGGGGCCGTGCGGCCCCCCCACCCCAAAGCACCTTGTCCCCATGTTGATGAGGACAAGGGCCTCTTCCCGACAACCCTGGCCGGTGGTTGTCGGGGTCTGCGGGCGGGGGCTTATCGGCATCTGGGAGCACCCTTTAATAAGGGGGCCCCCAGATACCGGCCCCCCACCCTATGTGAATGAGTATGGGGTACGATGTACCCCTACCCATTCACCTAAGGTGTAAAATGTAAAGTATAAAAAACACACACTTTTGAAAAAATAGTTTATTGCACTGCTCTTCTTCCGTCTTGGGGGTCTTCTCGCCGGACTCCCCCCGCCATTTACCAAGCTCTTTTACCGAGCGGGGGAAGTCCGGCTACCTTCTTCGTCGTCGCCGCCGTCGTCTGGGGGTCTCGATCCGCCTTCGGGGGTCTTCCGGGGTCTCTTCTGTTCTTGCGGCGGTCGTCGTCTTCCGTGCCGCCTTTTTGGCGCCAAAGTTGTGTTGTCACAGTCCCGGAGGATGCTGGGACTGTGACATCGCAAGGGGGCGGGGTCACCATGTGACATGAACATGTGACCCTGTCCCCATGCCCCTATATAAGTCCCAGCGCAGCGCGGCACAGGCATTCCGGGCAGAGAGAGCGTCGGGTCAACATCGGAAGAAGAAGAAGAAGAACAAGAAGAAGAAGGACAAGAAGAAGGAGAAGGCGCCGGCGGCGCGGAAGACGACGACCGCCGCAAGAACAGAAGAGACCCCCGGAAGACCCCCGAAGGCGGATCGAGACCCCCAGACGACGGCGGCGACGACGAAGAAGGTAGCCGGACTTCCCCCGCTCGGTAAAAGAGCTTGGTAAATGGCGGGGGAGTCCGGCGAGAAGACGCCCAAGACGGAAGAAGACCCCCGGAGCAGTGCAATAAACTATTTTTTCAAAAGTGTGTGTTTTTTTTACTTTACATTTTACACCTTAGGTGAATGGGTAGGGGTACATCGTACCCCATACTCATTCACATAGGGTGGGGGGCCGGTATCTGGGGGCCCCCTTATTAAAGGGTGCTCCCAGATGCCGATAAGCCCCCGGCAGACCCCGACAACCAACGGCCAGGGTTGTCGGGAAGAGGCCCTTGTCCTCATCAACATGGGGACAAGGTGCTTTGGGGTGGGGGGGCCGCACGGCCCCCCTTTCCCAGGGCACCCCCCATGTTGAGGGCACGCGGCCTGGTACGGCTCAGGAGGGGGGGGGCGCTCGTTCGTCCCCACCCCTTTCCTGGCCTGCCAGGCTGCGTGCTCGGATAAGGGTCTGACATGGATTTGGGGGGGACCCCCACGCCGTTTTTCGGCGTGGGGATTCCCTTTAAATCCATGACAGGTGACGGAGCTAGCGCGCCGGCATTTACTGCCTATGCTAGCTACGTACCTGAAGTTACGTTCGAAATGAACGGACTGCTCCGTGTGTGGGCAAGTCCGTTCATTTTCAAAAGTCCCGCGGACTTGCCTACTAACGGCGGGATTGTCCGCCGGACTGCCAAGTCCAGCGGATAATTTTAAAACCAAACTTAAAACTTTGGCGCCAAAAAGTCCGCCGGACTTTGGCGCCAAAAAGTCCGCCGGCGCCCACACACGAGGGGATTATCCGCTGGACTTAAGTCCAGAGGATAATCCCGCGGGATAGTCCCTTCGTGTGTACGCAGCATTAGAGTTATCAATAGATGGCAATATACTCCCTGTCGACTTGCAAAAATGTTCCCTGGTACTTCTCCTCTATGCTGGAGAAACTGCGGTCATAAGGGCCATATTCTCCACATTCTCTGGGAATTCCCTAGTATCACTAGTCTGTGGAACCAAACATTTACACTTATATCATCCCTCACAGGTATGATGATATCCCCTACCCCCACAATGGCCATATTGCTGATAGGATTGGAACATTTTCCATACACAATGAGACATGTGGTGTCCCACATCATATTGGCTACCAGATCCTTGATACTACAACATTGGAAAACCGTTCCGACTGTTAATATCACAGATGTTACCAGGAAAGTTCACCAAAACTACACATTCGAACGGCTCTTGGCAATTAACTTGTTTAAATGCTCTAAGTTTGATGACATGTGGAATATATGGACTGAAAAATACGCTACTACATAGCTACTACATAATTTACTGATGACTATATGCATTGACTACGAACACTGTATATACTCTGGTTCTGTGCTTCTCTATGTTCTACTTTTATTTTATTTTATTTACTTCTCTGTATGTTATAAAACTCAATAAACATCTTTCAATGAAAAAAAAAAAAAAGGTGTTACAGTTGAAAGATTTGTCAATACTCTACTGCTTGCCATCAACCGAAGAGCAGAAAGTGTCACCCTGTAACATGTGGGGACAACAAAGACACTCACGGGAACCACATTTAAAGTTGCCCTTGCAGTGAAGTAAGGGATTTTGCAGGAATGTCTTTGGACACAAAAAAATGGGTGATAAGTAATTACCCAGGGTTTTTGCTTTAACTCCCCCATTCAAAAGCTGGACACATGTGTCAAGGACTTTCCAGGCATTTCCGGGCCTTCCGTGCGCACATAGGTGCGCGGCGGGCGCGCGCGCGTGCACGTTAGCGTGCGCGTGCGCGTTAGCGCGCGCGGCGGCGCGCGCGTGCATGTGCGCATTCGCGGGAACGCAATTGGCGCCAAAACGGGCTTTAAAAGCCCAGCAGTGACACTCAGCCAGTGCTGTGTTGTCTTTAAGCTTCCTGCTTGTCAGCCACCCGAAAACCTGATCCGAAACCTGAACCTGTGATCTCCCGTTACCGACCCGGCTCTGTTTGGACTACTCTACCTTCTCCTATCCGACCCGGCCTGCCTGACCTTGCTACATCTGTCTTTGGTTACCGACTCCAGCCTGCCTACCGACTCTGCCATTGCCTGCTCCTATCATCTGATTGATCTGCTGTTGCCAACTGGACTGTCTGACCTTGCTCTGCTGATTCCCACTTGTTTGATCCACCTGTTGCCTGGTTCTGTTGTATCCTGCTTCTACAGCTGCAGTCTTACATCCTGCCATCCGCATACGGACATTACTGGAGGACCTCCCTGTTGGTTCCAACACCTTCCTCTTCAAACCAGGCACTCCTACCCCACTGTGCTCACGTCACCACTGTCCCCATCTCCAGTGGCACGTGAACCAGCGCTGTATGAGAGGTCTCCTCCTACAAAGTCGGGCTCTACGTCCAGGTACGTAACAGTACAACACAGCCATGACTGAGCCTGCAGGAGAGACCCCTCCCATGACAGATATCTGTTCACACCTGTCAGCCCTCACTCAAGCCGTGAAATCCTTACAAGACGGTTACACCAGATTGGAGGGACAAGTCCAGAACATCATCAACCCCATACACGTGGTTCCTGGGTCTGTTTCCGCCCCTGCTCAGGCTGCTTCCCCTCCTTCTGTCGTTATGCTTCCACCTGAGCCAAGGGTCCCCATACCTGAGAAGTTTTCAGGGGACCGAACTAAATTCCGGGCCTTCCGCAGTGCTTGTCGACTTTACTTCGCCCTGCAACCCCGGACTTTTTCACTTGAAGCCACTAAAGTGGGGTTTGTGGTCTCTCTACTGTTAGGAGAACCACAGATCTGGGCACACCGACTTCTCGAAGAGGACTCTGTTTTGATTCAATCACTGACGGCCTTCTTTGAAGCTATGTCCCAGCTTTATGAGGACCCTGAACGGGTCGCCACAGCAGAGGCCACCTTAACTACACTCCAGCAGGGTCGCCGGGCGGCTGAGGAGTACATTTCGGATTTTAGACGCTGGAGTGCGGACACTCAATGGAATGATGCAGCTCTACGGCATCAGTTCCGCATGGGCTTATCAGAAGGACTGAAAGATGAATTGGCCCGGGTGGGCATACCTGATACTCTTGAGGCCTTAATCACCCTAACCATCCAGATTGACCGCCGCCTTCGGGAACGTCGCACTGAACGGGCCTACCAACATAATCGCCCCACTTGGATGACTGCTAAAGCCCCAATTCCGGCTGCCCGCTACTTACCACCACCCAACTTCCAGCCAATCCGCCCTGCACCAGACGCCTCCGAGCCGATGCAGTTGGGACTGATTCGACCCACCTTAACCCCGGAAGAGCGCACACGTCGCCATCAACTTAATCTCTGCCTGTACTGTGGAACAACAGGACACTACGTGCGCAACTGTCCGGTCAAGATGCGTAAGTGCTTTTCCTCTGCTCCTGACAGTCTTTCAGCACTTTCTGCTAACACAACCCACATTGCTCTCCCTCTCTCATTGCAGCTCCAAGGAAGGACAATTCCAGTTAAAGCAATTATTGACTCCGGAGCATGCAGTTGCTTCATTGATTCTGCCTTCGCTAACCAACACAACATTCCCTTACGGAATAAGACCCATCGACTTTCAGTCTTCTTGGCCGATGGCTCCCGCATCAGCTCCGGACAGGTAACCCAAGAGACTTTTCCCGTACCTGCCATCACCTCCTTCCAGCATAAGGAGCTGCTGATCCTTGATGTGATCTCTTCCCCGTTGTTCCCAATCATCCTGGGCATTCCCTGGCTTCAGGCCCATAATCCCTCCATCAATTGGACTACCAGAGAAATCAGGTTCTTGTCCCCCTACTGCCAAGAACATTGTCAAAATGAGTCTACCCAATCCTCTGTCAACTTATTTTGCATGGACATTGATCAAAACCTACGCCAATCAGTACCCGAACCATAGCATGGGTTCCTCGATGTTTTCAGTAAAAAGGGAGCAGACTCTCTTCCACCCCATCGGGCATATGACTGCCCAATTGAACTTTTACCCGGGGCCGAAATTCCCTTTGGGCGCATTTTTCCCCTGTCAGAAAAAGAACAGGAAGCACTAAAGATTTACATCAACGAAAACCTGGAAAAAGGATTCATCCGCCCATCTACATCTCCAGCTGGGGCTGGAATATTTTTTGTGACTAAGAAGGATCAGACTCTCCGCCCGTGTGTAGATTATCGGGAGTTGAATAAAATTACGGTTAAGAACCGCTATCCGTTGCCCTTAATACCCGAACTATTCCAAAAATTAAGGTCTGCTACTATTTTTACGAAGCTCGATCTAAGAGGGGCATATAATCTGGTCCGCATCCGGGCTGGGCATGAGTGGAAGACGGCATTCCGAACAAGGTTCGGGCATTATGAATACCTGGTCATGCCCTTTGGTCTATGTAATGCACCTGCCACGTTTCAACATCTGATTAACGATGTATTCAAGGACTTCTTAGATATTTTTGTAATTGTTTATTTGGATGATATTTTGGTTTTTTCTGAATCCCTCAGCCAACACCGGGAACACGTTTGCAGAGTCTTGGACCGTCTTCGCTTACATGGACTATACGCAAAAGCAGAAAAATGCGAGTTCGAGAAACAAGAGATCCAGTTTTTGGGTTTGATAATATCCGCGACTGGTATCAAGATGGACCCCCAAAAAGTGTCTGCTGTTCTGGATTGGCCTGCACCCGTCGATTAAAAAAGGTATTCAACGTTTCATTGGTTTCGCAAACTTTTACAGGAAATTTATCAAAGGATTCTCTGCCATCATAGCCCCTATTACACGGTTGACACAACAACATGTCAGGTTTCATTGGAGTACGGAGGCTCAAGAGGCATTCGAGAGACTTAAGAGACTTTTCACATCAGCTCCAATTCTCAGTCACCCTAACCCATCTTTACCTTTTTTATTAGAAGTTGATGCATCCGAAGTAGCGGTGGGAGCGGTCATTTCGCAAAGACAGGGTAAGGAGGATTTGATTCACCCTGTAGGCTTCTTCTCCCGAAAGTTATCTCCAGCTGAAAGAAATTACGACGTAGGGGATCGGGAGCTTCTTGCCATCAAGACCGCCTTGGAGGAGTGGAGGTATCTGTTAGAGGGTGCAGCTCACCCGGTATTAATATATACCGACCATAAAAATTTAGAATATCTAAGATCTGCCAAACGTTTGAGACCCCGACAAGCTCGTTGGGCCTTGTTTTTTACTCGCTTCTGTTTCCACATCACTTATCGGCCAGGATCAAAAAACGTCAAACCAGACGCATTGTCACGCATGCATGATAACCCTAAGGACTCACCTGCTCCTGACACAATTTTACCCACAAACAGTTTTTTGCTTTTACACACAGATCTCTTATCTTTAATCAAGGAAGCCTCTTCCCACTCTCCAAGACCTCCAGGAACCACCTTGACATCTCGAGATGGCTTGCTATGGAAGGGAAGTCAAATCTTTGTCCCTGAAGGTATCCGAGTTAAGGTACTAACATTGCTTCATGATCATCCCTTAGCAGGACATTTCGGGGTACGGAAAACTCGTGAACTTGTACAGCGTACATTCTGGTGGCCCAATTTAAGGGAGTTTTGTGAAAAATACGTCAATTCCTTCCATCTGCTACAGAGACAGCCCGTGTATTTATTAAGGAGATCGTCAGACTACACGGAGTACCTACAAATATAGTCTCCGACAGAGGGGTACAATTTACCTCACGCTTCTGGAAGGCACTTTGTGAAATCTTGAAGATTGAGCTTTCTCTCTCCTCAGCCTATCATCCACAGACTAATGGGCAGACAGAGAGAACCAACCAAACCCTCGAGCAATATATCCGATGTTTTACTTCCTTTTCTCAGGACAATTGGGTTTCCCTGCTGCCTCTAGCGGAATTCGCATACAATAATACCAGTCACTCAACCACTAACCAATCCCCCTTCTTTTCCAATTATGGTTTTCACTTGACTTTTTTACCAGATTTTGTTTCAGAATCCCCAGTTCCGGCAGTCCAGAAGACAGTGGAGTTCCTCAAACGCAACAATCAGGTCCTACAAGAAGCTATGTCCAAGGCCCAGGCAGATAGCAAGAGGAACTTCGACCAGAAAAGAAGGGGGGAGCTGGTTCTGCAACCTGGAGATCAGGTATGGCTGTCTACATCCAATATCAAATTGATGTGCCCTTCTAAAAAACTTGCACCTAAATTTATGGGACCTTTTCCTGTTAAGAAGAAATTTAAGGAAGTGGCCTATGAACTGTCTTTACCTGATTCTCTTAAAGTTCACCCGGTATTTCACGTGTCTTTGTTAAAACCTGCTGTGCCTAATCCCTTCCCTGACAGAGGAACTGACCCGCCTGAACCTGTTTTGGTGGATGGTAACCAGGAATATGAGGTGGAGGCTATCCTCAATTGTAGAAGAAGACATGGGCAAGTACAATTTTTGGTCAAATGGAAAGGGTACGGTCCAGAAAGTAATTCCTGGGAACCGGACAGTAACTTACATGCAAAACGGCTAGTTCGTACTTACCTGATTTCCCACCCTGAGAAGGCAAGCCGCCTGGGCATCCGGAGGCTGCCCCTTGTGGGGGGGGGCAATGTCAAGGACTTTCCAGGCATTTCCGGGCCTTCCGTGCGCACATAGGTGCGCGGCGGGCGCGCGCGCGTGCACGTTAGCGTGCGCATGCGCGTTAGCGCGCGCGGCGGCGCGCGCGTGCATGTGCGCATTCGCGGGAACGCAATTGGCGCCAAAACGGGCTTTAAAAGCCCAGCAGTGACACTCAGCCAGTGCTGTGTTGTCTTTAAGCTTCCTGCTTGTCAGCCACCCGAAAACCTGATCCGAAACCTGAACCTGTGATCTCCCGTTACCGACCCGGCTCTGTTTGGACTACTCTACCTTCTCCTATCCGACCCGGCCTGCCTGACCTTGCTACATCTGTCTTTGGTTACCGACTCCAGCCTGCCTACCGACTCTGCCATTGCCTGCTCCTATCATCTGATTGATCTGCTGTTGCCAACTGGACTGTCTGACCTTGCTCTGCTGATTCCCACTTGTTTGATCCACCTGTTGCCTGGTTCTGTTGTATCCTGCTTCTACAGCTGCAGTCTTACATCCTGCCATCCGCATACGGACATTACTGGAGGACCTCCCTGTTGGTTCCAACACCTTCCTCTTCAAACCAGGCACTCCTACCCCACTGTGCTCACGTCACCACTGTCCCCATCTCCAGTGGCACGTGAACCAGCGCTGTATGAGAGGTCTCCTCCTACAAAGTCGGGCTCTACGTCCAGGTACGTAACAACATGTCTGGTCATTATAAAGTATGGATAAATATTTGTTGACAATGTGTTTAATTTGATTACATTTTAAACTATAACCTAAAACCAAAGAAGGATGCTTATCCACCCAATTCTTCTTTAACATCCAGAAAGCAAATAGACTCCCTATCACTGCAATCAGTAAAGCGGAGATTGTGACGATTCTCATTCAAGAATTCCAGAAAACAGTCAAGTACAATCCCTGTATGGCAAATAAAGATCAAATCGTCTATATACCTATAGTACACAAGAATCTGATCCCTAAAGGGGTTCCCATCTCCAAAGATGTGGGACCTCTCCCACCAACCCATATAAAGGTTGGCTAGTGAGGGCGAAAACTTTGCCCCCATCGAAGCCCCACACCTCTGGAAAAAGAAAACCCCATTGAATAAAAAATAAATGTAAGCAAATATTCAAGCACTTCCAAAATGAATGAACATAAATCTGACGACATCTCAGTACTAAACTTCCACCAATAGGAAACAGATTCCAGAGCTTGATGGTGTGGTGTAGATGAATGAAGGCTCACAGCATCAAAGCTGAGCCAATTAAATTCATCCTCCCATGTAAAATGATCCATGATGTCTAACAAGTGGTTTATATCCCTAATGCCCCGTACACACGGTCGGAATTTCCGATGACTATTTCCGTTGGATCGTTTCCGTCGGATTTTGTCCAAAGCTGGTGTTGCGTACACATGGTCGGACAACGTTGTCGGAATTTCCGGTCTTCGAGAACGCAGTGACGTAAGCTGTGTTCCACGGGACTAGAAAAGGGAAGTTCAGCACCACGTCCGGCACCCTTTGGGCTCCTTCTGCTGATTCAGTGTTTATCGTGTGTTAGTAGAAGTTTGGTTACATTCGATTTGCGCTTTTCAGACTTCAGGCTCAGATCGTTACTGCTGTTCAGTTTGTGCTTGTCGGTGCGTATCTGTTTATCAGTGCGTGTAGTCAGTTTGCAGTTGTTGGTCATTGCAGCCTATATCTTGATATAGGATGCTTTGATTTTCACTGTTTATTATCTGCTTGTTTCTGGTATTCATTTCGTTCTTTCAGGCCTTGCTGTTTATCGGTGCTTTCTGTTTGTCCGTTCTGACCAGCCGACCGTTTGGAAGCCAGGTTTCGTGTACGTACTCGTCGTAGAGTTCGTGCTGTGCAGGGGCTTGGTGTTGGGCTTTTAGCTTTGACCCAAGACCAGTCCAACAGGGCTAGGAGCGTGACCAATTCTCGCACATGCCTTTGCTTCGTGAGATCCGGGAGAATAATCCTGATGATTTCAGGAACTTTCTCAGGATGACGGACCCCGTTTTTCACCGTCTGTTGGCTTTGCTGACCCCTTTTATCAGCAGGCAGGATACCTGCATGAGGCAAGCCATCACTCCGGAGCAGAGGCTTGTTGCCACGTTGAGGTACTTGGCGACAGGGAGAAGCCTTCAGGATCTGAAGTTCTCCACAGGTATCTCTCCCCAGGCTCTGGGAATCATTATTCCAGAGACCTGTTCTGCCATTATCCAGGTCCTGCAGGAGGACTATATTAAGGTAACATTTCTCCTTTACTATTCCCTTCTATGTATGCTCTGTTTGCTATTGTCTTGTATTTTTTTCCTCCTCCCCTAATTACCAGGATTGCAATATGCTCTAATATGCTGTGCCCCTTTGTCCTAATGCATGCTGGAACCTTGGAATGTTTTTTTTTTTTGTCCTTCATGCATTTTTGCCTTCACTTACCTCCCCAGCATGCTCTTCTGGGCCCATATACACCTATGGCCTAGTCACTTAAGCAATGTATTTTGTCTGCTCCATAGTATTGGTTTCCCCTAAACACCCCCTAAAATATCCACAAATGTTTTCTGTGTGTTTTACTTCATGCAGAGTCCCCTTTTTTTTGTTTTTTGTTTTTTGGTGGGCCAAACTCATTAGGAACCCCCCTCCCCCAACTGCTAGGTCAGCTGATACCAATCCTCTATCTGCTGGCTTTGCCAAGCTCAATACACACTATATGTCTACCAGATTTAGGGATGAATTCAGCAAAGCATGTAGTGCAAGGGGCTGCCTCAATACTTTCAAATGTGTTTTTTTTCCTCCTATTATTAGCTTGGTAGGTAAGAGCAGAATGTCAAAATGTGCTTCCTTTTATGCATTTTTTTTTTTTTTTTTGGCATTTGGGATTAGGACTCTTCTTTTATCTGTCCGGTGGGCTGCCAATAGTTTTAAGTAAGGAGGGTCTGGCAAAACTATCACACATTATTTAGGCATTCAGTTCTCAATGAAGTGTAGAGGGTTACCTGTCCAATCCCCCCCCTAGTTTTTGTCAATGGCCCATCTGAAGTGGGGGGAGTGATGGGGGGTGAGTAATCTGCTAAGGGGACCTTGTACTTTGGTTTGTAATAATTTTAGTCTGATCTTGTTCCAAAATGTTTCTGTATAATCTGCTTGCAATGTTTATGTGCAAAATGACTAATTTTTTTTTTCTTGTTTGACTCCACAGTTTCCTTCAACGCCACAAGAATGGCAGACTGTGGCCTCCCACTTTGCCAGCCATTGGGACTTTCATATCTGTGGAGGTGCAATTGATGGGAAACACGTCCGCATCGTCCCACCCCCCAACTCGGGGTCATACTATTATAATTACAAGGGGTTTAATAGTATTGTGATGTTGGCGGTGGTGTCGGCGACATATGAGTTTCTCTATGTGGACGTGGGGAAGAATGGCCGGATGTCGGATGGTGGTGCCATTGCGCACACGGAGTTCAACTGGCGTCTCCAGAGTGGCAGTCTGTGCTTGCCACCTCCAGAGGAGAATGCGGAAGGACTCCCCTTCGTCTTTGTCGCGGATGAAGCGTTTGCGTTGTCAAGCCATCTGATGCGGCCATTCCCGATGAGGACCCTCATCCCTGACCAGAGGGTCTTTAATTACCGGCTGTCCAGAGCCCGCAGAGTGGTGGAGAAAGCCTTTGGGATAATGGCCCTAATTGACACCTATCCACATGGCCGAATATAAACTGAACCACATTGTGCTTTCCTGCTGCATTTTGCACAATTTTTTAAAAAGGCATACCACCAACTATGTTGTGTCTGTTGGCCCTGATGCAGACATCCCACAAAATGCCAACCTGACAGCCCTTGAAGCTGCACGTCCTGGCTTGCCCCCCCCCCCCCTAAACGCCCGCAAAGTCCGAGAGAGGTATATGGAGTACTTTGTGGGTAGGGGGGCCATTGATATGCCAGACAATGTGTGAGAGGCATTTTTTAATACATTTATTTTTGAAACTGAACTAAGATTTGTTTTCATTTACTGCTTGTGTTTCTTGTAGGTGTGTTCTAGCTTATTTTATGGTTTCTTTTTGGGCCTTTATCTTCAACAGTGGAAACGCACTTTCTGGGCGAGAGGAGGTTACAGTCTCTCCTTCCTAAAAATAATCTTCTCATGTTGCGGGTCTGATACATACTAGTTTTTCTAGGTAAGGTATGTAGTGCATTACTGACCCCAAAAATACTCCTTTTCAGCACCATGACAGAAATGTGTGGATTCCTGAAAATGGCGTGATAGGTGGTTTATTACAAAGCACTGTGGGTGTAATTTCCAAAAGACAAATCCACTATGCACTACAAGTGCACTGCAAAAGTGCACTGGAAACTGCACTTGGAGTGCAAAGTGGATTAGCCTTTAGTAAATTACACCCATTGTCACCAAATTCAACAACTTTTGACGCAAATAATGCTTTTGGGGTTTGGAATAAGGAAGCCACACATTGTTGATACGGTAAAATTTTACTTCAAGCACATTCACAAGTGCGTTTCCAAAAGCCTTTTCCAAACTCAAAAGATATTTGGTGTTTATAACATTCTTTAATAACATTAATAACTTGGCGCATTTGTGTAAACATGCATGTATCAAAGCAGAACATACTAAACACAGGAACTTACAAAGTTCAACTTTGAAAAGTGAAGACAAGATCAGACATGACTATGTCCAAACTGTGTTTGATCTGGCCTTCATCACATGGGGTGTCACCCCTGGAAAAGCCAAATTTAGAAGATGCTCACAATTTGGGGATCAAACTGGGCATTTGATGCAAGAACCCATGCCTAGGATGCCCAAATGTGCAATCTCCCATCATGGGGATCAATGTACGTGTTTTGGGGGTGCAACCCCTTCACCTCAGCCACTTTAGTAGTTAGTAAGTGGTTGCACCCACAAAACGTTGTCATTGATCCACCATGATGGGAGATAGCACATGTTGACACACTGTGTGCATCTTCCAAATTTGGCGATTTTCTGACGTTAAAATTATTTTTTTACAAACTCAAAAATGTCTGATAGCTAGTTTGTGGGGTTTCAGATTTTCCCTAAAACATCAATGATGTTCTTCATTTTTTGTTGAACATCATTGATGTTTTTCTTGATATCATCTAGATCCCGATTGCACACCATTATCTCCCCGATGAGGACGTGTGCACTTTCACTGGTAAAATGCGTTTCTTCTTGCACAACATCCACATCACCTAAAAAAAAAAAAAAAAAAAATGGTGTATTTTAAAGATGCAGGCATACATTGATTAGCTTACCTGTAGTTGTGGTCTCCGACACTCACCTGTTGTAGTGACAATTTCTCCAACTTCTACAAATCTCTCCTTCCTCCTCCTCCTCTGCTTCTGGTGTTGGTATTTCCCCTTCTTTGTGAGGTGTGGGGTCCCTGGTGTCCTCAGACCTCCCGAGTCTTCTCTCCCCTATGAGAATGTACAAAAGGAATACTTAGCACACCAATCTATGAGGGCAGAAATAGGAAATCTGAAACATTGCTTGGAAGTGACGTACAATAGTGGTTTTTGGCCAGGTTCAAAGCCCAAAAACATTAATTTTGACACTTTGTAAAGGTGCAACTACTTATTACCTGTTTGGTGCAAGTTTGTCAGATGGAGACACCCCTATAATATCCACTGGAGCACATGTGTGGGACACCCTAATAAAAAGGGTGTTTGGGTGACCCAGCACTAGTGCTCTAGAGTCCAGATGTGTAAACAGCTACTAAGTCACCTCTCCTTTATACTGAATCAAGTTTGCATTTCATTCTATTACAAACCCCTATAGCCAACAAACTTCCTTTGACTAGAAACAGGCCTGAAACAATGTAGTTAACTCCAACTTCACCAAACATCGTATTATAAGTGGGCGAACGATCAAGGTTTATTACGATCGATTGAACACACAAACATGAAAGTGGCCATTTTCAACTGTCCAACATTAAAAAACAAATCACATGGAGCAGTATGCAAGCAAGAAATAAAAGATGAACACACGACAACTACTTACTTTTTTGAAGAACTCGCTTGATCCTTCTGTACTGATTGTGCTCCCTGAGTTTCAGGTCTGACCAGCGTTTCCTCAGTTGATCCTTGGATCGTCGTAACCCAAAATTCTTCTGCAGACTCTTCACAACTTTAGCCATGATCTTGGCCTTTCGGACATTTGGGTTGGTGTAAGGCCCATACTTCCCATCATAGTCGCTCCTCTTCAATATGTCCACCATCTCCAACATTTCTCCAAAAGACATATTTGAGGCCTTAAATCTTCTCCTCCGGGATCGGGACGTTCCTGGCTTTCCTCGTCCTCCTCCTCGTTGCTGGAATAGTTAGGGCGCACCTGCTGTGCCCCGCCATGTGCTCTCCCCACTGCGCCGTAAAGAGAAGGGGCGGGGAATAGATGAGAAATATCGTCAGGGGCGGGCGGAGTTTCATGCATGCGCACTGTATATAAAACATCAGACGCATGTGTCGTACGGACGATCTGTGAGCAGAGAGCTGACGCACGCAACGAGCGCTAGAACGAAGGTACAATTTGAACTTGGTACATCACTAGCCTAGACTGCTTCTAGATTGAGGCTTATTTGGGTACAAGATTAGGAGAGTTTAGCCTGACATTATTATGGTTTGTTTTGCAGAAAATACTATGGACCCATTTAAGTTTCCTTTTTTCAATGATCTGATAATTGATGAGCTCAGGGCGATGCCCTGCCTGTGGCAGAATTTCCACCCCGATTATTTGAATCTAACCAAAAGGAAGGCATCGCTGGAGAAACTACTCCATTACATAAAAATCATGGTCCCCAAGGCAGACATCACCTATGTGATGGTCAAAATTGGTGCCCTGAGGAGCACCTATCTGAGGGAGAGACAGAGGTTCCAGCATTCCTTACGATCAGGAGATCCAAATGCCATTTATGTTCCCAGGATGAAGTTCTACGAGAGGCTACATTTTCTGGCAAAACAGAGGGAACCCATGCCATCACCCTACCATCTTCCTTCAAGGCTTCCTCCCCCCCCAGCTGAGGCTTCGGATGTCCAACATGGGCCTTCCAGGCAGCAACATGTGGAGGGGCCCAGCTTGAGACAGGTACAGCATTGGTGAACATATTTTTTGACGTACATTTAATGATGTTAACTAGATGTTATTATTGATCAGTTAAGTTGTGATTTAACAAAGTGGTTGACATATCAATAGACAGTAGTGACCAAAAAGCATTGGGCCAAGAATGATAGTATGTTCTATTTATTAACATTCAATTTGCAACAGTCATGAGCTGAAAATAGTGTGATTGATGAACAAAGAACTAAAACTATGTCCCATGTTCATACACAGGAAGACCTCAGCCGAGAGGAGGCTGTGGCAAGTGGCAGCCGGGAGGAGGCTGTGGCAAGTGGCAGCCGGGAGGTTGCCCCTCGCCCTCCTCCTCCTCCACCTGCTGCCACAACTCGAAGATCTGAGCCACAGCCTGGAAGGAAGCCTGGAGGGAAGTGCCTTAGGAAGACCAGATAGTGATGGCCTGGGTTCCGTCTGGTCTGTCAGAAGATGCAGCCTCTTGTCTGACAACATCCTGGGGACATAGATGTCATCTGATCTTCCTGACCGCTTGGACTTCTGGATCAGATTGTACTCCCTCAGATATGTACTCCTCAGGCCACCAATTTTGCTATTACATATTTGATGTCTGCCGTGGGGAAAAAGGCTTTGCGAAATAGACCAGTTTCTCCAGCGTTGCCTTCCTGTTTATTTTGTTTATGACACCTAATAAAGGTTTTTTTTGGTTAAAGAAATACTTGCCTATGTGTTTTACTTCAAAAAGGACAGTTTATTTGTGAGTAGGCAGGTACATTTCACAAATCAGAAAGTCAAATTAACAAGGGGCACCAACACCAAACAACCTCCTAGTGAATTTAGCCAAAAAATACAAATGATAATAATGGTGTTGGGATAAGTTGAGACACACAACCCCCCCCCCCAACAAAAAAATGTATTAAAATCTTCTTTCTCCTGTCATTTTTAAAATTTTTGACACAAAAAAAATTACCCCCTTACCATTTCACCCGGGGGGGGGGGGTCGGGGGGTCCCCTTGTTAAAGGGGGCTTCCAGATTCCGATAAGCCCCCCGCCCGCATACCCCCACAACCAATGGCCATGGTTGTGGGGAAGAGGCCCTTGTCCTCATCAACATGGGGACAAGGTGCTTTGGGGGTCTTAGACCCCCAAAGCATCCTCCCAATGTTGAGGGCATGTGGCCTGGTACGGTTCAGGTGGGAGGGGGGCCGCTCTTGTCCCCCTCTCTTTTCCTGCGGCCTGCCAGGTTGCGTGCTCGGATAAGGGTCTGGTATGGATTTTGAGGGGGACCCCACGCCATTTTTTTGGCTAGGGTTCCCCTTAAAATCCATCCCAGACCTCAAGGGTCTGGTATGGATTTTGAGGGGGACCCTACGCCATTTTTTTTTGGCTGGGGTTCCCCTTAATATCCATCCCAGACCTGAAGGGCCTGGTTATTGAATTTGGGGGGACCCCCACGCTTTTTTTTTTTTTATTTTTTATCAATGACTTTTTTTTTTATGAATGACTTTCAGTTTCAATGAATGACTGTTCTCTGTATTACGGGAGCCGTCAATACACATTAGCCGCGAGTGATTTTAAATAGCTTTTTTACTTGCAAAAATGACACTTTTTGCAGAGACAGTTCTAAACACGGGAAACATGCGCCCCTTTACAGGCATACTATAGACACCCCCCAGGTATGAAATTTAAAGAAATATTACACTTTTATTGTTTCAATTTAAGCATTATTAAAATCACTGCTCCTGAAAAAACGGCCGTTTTTAAAAAAAAAAAAATTGCATTGATACATGTCCCCTGGGGCAGGACCCAGGTCCCCAAACACTTTTTATGACATTAACATGCATATTAGCCTTTAAAATTAGCACTTTTGATTTCGAACGTTCGCATCCATTATAACTAATAGGGTTCTAAAGCTCGCACGGACTTTAGGTCCGTTCGCGGGTTCTGGTGCGAGCCGAACGGGGGGGTGTTCGGCTCATCCCTAGTTTTCAACAACCTTAATGTTCCCATCGCGGAACACAAGGTCGACGGCCCAGCACAGACAACCACATTTCTTGGGGTCAATCTGGACACCTGTGCCATGCAGGCCAGCCTCCCTTCAGACAAACTAAACCGCATTAGGGCGGTCCTCCAGGAATTCACCCGTACCAGGGGATGCACCCAAAAGCAACTTCAGTCCCTTCTTGGGATGCTTAATTTTGCGATGCGGATCATCCCCCAGGGCCGCTCCTTTGTATCCCGCCTGCTAGTCTACCTGTCCCACACGCAGGATCCGGACCTTATCATCAGTCTCGACACCGCAGCTATAGCGGACCTTGCCATGTGGGAAGAATTTCTGTCTACCTGGAACGGTATTTCACTTTTCATTCCCACAGTGTCTTCCCTGTCACCACAGGTAGTGACAGACGTGGCGGCCTCCACAGGGTTCGGCCATCTATGGTTTGCAGCACCCTGGCCACCACAGGTACTAGCAATACCTGGCTTCACCACCACATCTGCCCTCTTTGAGCTCTACCCTATAGTGGCAGCTGCGCACCTTTGGGGCCACAGCTGGTCCAGGCAAACCGTAGCCTTCACGACCGATAACCTTGCTACTGCAGAAATTATAAATAAAGGCAGATCTAAGTCCCGGGCCGTTATGTCCTTCCTACGTAGGCTGGTACAGTTATCTCTTCAACACCAGTTCAATATCTATTGTTCATTCATTCCGGGGAAGCGCAATCTGGCAGCGGATGTGCTTTCCCATTTTAATTACACCTCTTTCTTCGAACAGATGCCCGAAGCCAGTCCCCTGTCAGCTACTATCCCGGTCTGGTCTCAGCTGACCCTGGATTAACCCAGCACTTACAGGCAGCAACGCAACTCATCAATTCCTTGCTCTCCCGCAATACACTCAAGACCTATCAGACAGCCTGGAGGGCATTCAACAAATTCTTGTCTCAGCACCCCAAAGAAACGTCCAGTATCAAACAGATACTAGCCTTCATTTCTTACTGTCATGCTCAGTTGAATCTGTCCCACAACACCATACGGCTATACCTGGCCGTTGCCCAACATTTCCTGTCCCTACGGGGCCCCACGAGACCCTCCTTGTTCACATTTCATGCAGTATGGGCCATTCTCCGGGGTATCCAAAAGCGTCAGCCAGTAGTTTGCACCAAACGCCAATCGATAACAGGAGAGGTCTTTAGGAACATGTCAACCATCCTGGACACATCCCCATTCGGTCTCCTTCCTAGTGTGGTCCTACAAGCCGCCATGCACCTGGCCTTCTACGGGTTCTTACGACCTGGAGAATTCACTTGTAGTCACCCTACAGGCCCAGTGTTACACAAACGTAACTTGATCCGCCACAAGGACCACTTCATCTTACATCTAGCCGTTTCAAAGACTCAGCAAGTAGGCTCAGGAACGGACATCCACTTCTATAGGACCCATAACAACTGGTGTCCAGTGGCCACACTGAATCGATTATTAGTACTACTGTCCGAGCAACCAGACTCTAGTTCTCTTCTACCCTTTCCTGTCAAACACTTGCCAGTTCATGAATCACACCCGGATCCTTCTCAGCAACCTTCCTCTAAACCCCAGTCAGTACTCTGGACATTCATTCCGAATCGGGGCAGCCTCAACAGCATCCCGTCAAGGTCTCCTGGACCATGTGATCAAGAAGCTAGGCAGGTGGAAGTCAGTCTGCTTCGCCAGCTACATTCCCAATCCACAAGTGGGAATGGCCCAGGACTTTGCCAAACTCACCCAGTGACTTATTCTTAGATCAATAAAGCTATTTCCTACCTGAATGTTTTTGCCCCCTTATTTTGGTGTACCGCACGATAGACCAAGGCACACTTTCAGGTCCATTTCATGTGGTAAGTTTTGTGTTAACCCTGTATGTCATCCATATCCGTATCAGCCATAGGGCTCTAAACCATAAATATATATATATATATCTATATATATACACTTACACTGAAGCAGGAAGCAATATACATTGGCCCAGAAGTGAATCTGTACACAGGACGAAGGTGTGTGTTTTGAGGTCAAATCATTTTACACACATGACCCACACAAACACCACCCCATGTAAAAATAACAAAAAAATGATCTTAATTTGCAAATAATGATCATCTCTTCCTCAGAGAACAGTGAGTGGGGCATGGTGGTGGGAAGAAATTAGCAGCAGTACAAGAAACTTCCTGGAGGGGCGTTCATTCCTGTGTTCTGGCCACCGCTTCTGGGAACCAGATATGTGACGCAGTCGCGCATCCATCTAGATGCATCTAGCATTTGGGGCATCTAGCTGCAGGAACCCAATTTTGAGGGAAATTAATATTAAAGCAGATTTCCAGGACTGGACCAACAAATGTTTCTAGTGAAAGGCAACTGGTGTTTTCTATTAAACAAGGTCTAAATGGGCCATTGACATGCATCACAATTGAACTTAGGAATGTGTCTTTGCAAAGTTAAACTAAATCAAATGCTTTCTTATTTTTGCTTGGGGATAGAGTGCAGGGGGATTAGAAGTCTTGTCAGTTTTTGGGAATGTCTGCAGGTGAAGACACCTCCCAAATTTTGTCAGTTTCTCCTTTAAATGTATTCACTTCCTGTCACATAGCCAAACAGGAAGTGCCTATCCATGGGAGCACTGAGCTAAACTCTAGCTCAATACAATCCTATTCTAATTGTGGACATTTGAGGGAAACCAAGTGAGTGTTAGAACCCCTGCTTGTCTTTTTTAGGTTGGGCTTTGTGCCCCTTTTATGAAAATTGGCTTCACTTCCTGTCACATACCCAAACAGGATGTGAGGGTAAAACCCTACAAATGTCTTTCCTTGGGGACACACAGTTTCCCCATTAGGTAAATTGCACTCTAGCATTTTGCTGTGTACACCCCAAATTATTAGGTATCTTGGACTTTGGTGTTTATTTACTAAAGGCAAATCCACTTTGCACTACAAGTGCATTTGGAAGTGCAGTTGCTGGAAATCCTAGGGGGACATGCAAGGAAAATAAAAAAACAGCATCTTTGCTTCTACATGATTGGATGATAAAATCACCAGTGCTTCCTCTCAGATTTACAGCAAGTACACTTGTATTGCAGAGTTGATTTGCCTTTAATAACCCCCAAAATACCTAATCATTTGGGGTGTAAACAACAAAGTGCTAGAGTGCAATTTGCCTAATGGGGACACTAGTTAGATCCCCAAGGAAAGACATTGGTAGGGTTTTACCCTCACTTCCTGTTTGGCTATGTGACAGGAAGTGAAGACAATTTTCAGAAAAGGGACACAAAGCCCAACCTAAAAAAGACAAGCAGGGGTTCTAACACTCACTTGGTTTCCCTCAAATGCCCACAATTAGAATAGGATTGTATTTAGCTAGATTTTAGCTCAGTGCTCTAAATCAGTGGTTCTCAGCCCTGTCCTCAAGTACCCCCAACAGGCCATGTTTGCCGGTTTTCCTTCATCTTGCACAGGTGCTCTAAATCAGAGTCAATGGCTTGGTATTTTGGACAGCCATTTTAGCTAAGATAAATTCCCAAAACATGTCCTGTCAGGGGGTACTTGAGGACTGAGGCTGAGAACCACTGCGCAAAAATGGAAAATTGAATACTTACCTCTCTGTAATTTTCCTTTCCTGGTGCCTATCCATGGCAGCATACGCACAATCCATGCATATTTTACCATAAAGGCACCAGAAAAGTAGCTTTTAGACAAATCACATTTTTTTTTGTTTTGCTACACACACCTCTTTTCAGTGCAAGGTAAACATGGGCAACACTTATACAACAAATACCATTGCGGTCTATAGGAACTGACTTGTTAGATTTGCTAGTCCCCACTTGGCTGGCTTATATTCTAGTTATTGGCTTTAAAATGGGTATGGGGGGCCCAGGTCCCACCCTGAGGGATATACATCCATGTCAACCAAATTTTGGACAACCCCAAAAACGAAACAAGGAGAAGTGCCTTTAAAAATGCTAATTTGCTTAAAAGCTAGTAACGTGGGGGGCTTACTCTGACTGTAAAGTGGTGCATCTGTAGCATGTATCCAACATTCTGCTTCAAAGATGTACAGCTTTAGAGAAAACTTCCAAATCTACATTGCAGCTGCAAGATTTTAACCCAAAACAAAAAATAGCCTGCCCCCAATATATACAAGGCCATTTGGGTCTGGTAAGTCTTAAAATGAGAACCCCCACGTGAAAAATACCACCTCAAACTAAAACAATATTGTGCCCCTCCCACACACTAACAAACCCCTAGCCAAACACACAGCAAGCACCTCAAAAGTCAACCTTGTTCCCATATTCAGTTGGACAAGGGCCTCTTCCACACAACCCTAGGCTGGGTTTGTGGGGGGCTGCAGACAGGGGGCTTTATGGAATGTGGAAAGCCCCTTTAAACTAGTGGGTACAAGGTGCTTTGTGGTTGGTATTGGGCTGAGTCAAACATACCCCAAAGACAGCCAGCTATGTTGAGTGCATGTGGCCTTGTATGGTTCAGGAGGGAGTTGGGTAATCACTCTTCTCACCCCTTTCCTAGCTGGCCCTGTTGTATGCTCTGAAAAAGGATGTGGTTTGGATTGGTGGAGGCAGCTCACAGCCTTTTGAGAATGAAGTGGAGTGTGGATTTCTCCTTTAAAAGCAAAAGTTAGCCCCTGGAAATCCAAGGGATTAGAGGGGAGACAAGAGTATTGGAGAATGAAGTGTGGAGTTCCCCTTTAAAAGCAAAGGTTAGCCCATGGAAATCCAAGGGATTAGAGGGGGCAGACACGCGCATTCTAGGAATGGAGTGTGGAGTTCCCCTTTAAAAGCCAAAGTTAGCCCATGGAAATCCAAGGGATTAGAGGGGGGGACAAGAGCATTGGAGAATGGAGTGTGGCGTTCCCCTTTAAAAGCAAAAGTTATCCCATGGAAATCCAAGGGATTAGAGGGGGGAGACAAGAACATTGGAGAATGGAGAGTGGAGTTCCCCTTTGAATGCAAAAGCTAGCCCAAGGAAATCATATGCATTAGAAGGAGAAGGTTAAATGCCATTTTAGAAGGAGCTAGAGGAGCGAGAGTCTTTTTACTAAATTTTAACAAGGTGCATGTCACGTGGATGTGTGCAAACCTCCTTAAAAAAATACATAAAGATGAACCAGTGTAAAATAAAATTTGTCAAGTTTAGAGGTGCGCCCGTTCAACCCACGCAATTGCATGTACATTGCCTAACATTTACTAAGATTTTGGCTGCACCGTGAACAAACTCACATGAACAAGAGCAAGAGCTGCTTGCGCAAATGCGCACTGCTTACATTGACTTACTCAGTTCTAAACGTACTTGCAGGCACAGCAGGCTTTCTATGAAAAAGTTACTTTCTCCTTATATTTTGGGCATATTTGTTACTAAACTTCTTCACATCACCCCATAATATTGGCACCTCCACCTTCTGTCAATATTGAATTGCAAATGGGGAATTTGCGCTCTGTTACGGCTTTTGTAAATCACCCCCAATGTCTGGTGGGACAGATTAATTACATTACCAAATGTGTCTATTTCTTCTGCACTTGAGCTCAGAGATAATATTGATTTTTGGCAGGATCTACGATGTTTTGATGATGTCCAAGCTTTTGGATGCAATAATTATTCTCATAAGATCAAAAGAGCATGATGAAAGGGTGTCTGTCCACAGTTTTTTTAGATCCTCATTGAATAGATCAAATGTGGGGAACTTGATACGAAGACCCCTGGGCACACGTTCCACAGTAAGATATTAATTTAAAGTCCTTTTGTGTCATTTGTTGATTGGGTGACAATCAAGCATCATCTCATCAGCCCAAGCTTTAGGCTTCCCCAAAATGGATCAGTTTTTTTTTTTAAAGAGTTTTATTTGCCAAATTTACATACATGTCAAGATCTCAACATATCACTGGAAATGCAATTTCACTCAACTTCTTTGGTCAACCATGGCGAGGCCTGTTTTGAGTGGAACCTGTCCTGTTAAACCGCTGTATGGTCTTGGCCACCGTGCTGTAGCTCAGTTTCAGGGTCTTGGCAATCTTCTTATAGCCTAGGCCATCTTTATGTAGAGCAACAATTCTTTTTTTCCGATCCTCAGAGAGTTCTTTGCCATGAGGTGCCATGTTGAATTTCCAGTGACCAGTATGAGAGAGTGGGAGCAATAACACCAAATTTAACACACCTGCTCCTCATTCACACCTTAGACCTTGTAACACTAACTTGTCACATTACACCAGGGAGGGAAAATGGCTAATTGGGCCATATTTGGACATTTTCACTTAGCGGTGTACTCACTTTTGTTGCCAGCAGTTTAGACATTAATGGTTGTGTGTTGAGTTATTTTGAGGTGACAACAAATTGACTCTGTTATACAAGCTGTACACTCACTACTTTACATCGTAGCAAAGTGTAATTTCTGCAGTGTTGTCACTTGAAAAGATATAATAAAATATTTACAAAAATGTGAGGGGTGTACTCACTTCTGTGGGATACTGTATATACGCCCCCCAGAGCTGGGTTTTGTTCATCTATAATCACATGCCCTCTAGGCTGGTTGCCTCTAGGGGGGAAGCACACTCTTCTGATACATTGTTTGGCTATTTTTGTTTTTTATTAATTTTCTTTTGTTTTCATGTGTATATTAGACTGCAAGCTCCTGAAGAAGCGCATAAGGACGCGTAACATGTAGAGTTTTCTTCACTACATCTCTACCAACAACCAGCTGTTCCTTCTATTGATATCACTCCATTTGAATCATTATTGATCAAGCTTTTTCACTGTGATAATAGTTGGTTATGTTAGGTGGTGCGAGCGTCGTTTAGATCAAACACCATGTTTTGTTTTTAACATGTTATGTCAATAATGTGAATTTTAAACAAAAATAAAAGTTTATTTTGTATTTCAATGCTATGGATGTGCCTTTAAAGTCCATGTCTTCTTCTCTGGAATAAATCTTGCTAAATAACTATCATGTTATACTTACCTGCTCCGTGCAATGAGAAGTCCAGATCCTTCTTCTCGGGTCCCACACTCGCGCTCCTGGTCCCTCCCTTCTGCCTCCTGACAGCAGTGGGAGCCAATGGTTTCCACTGCTGCCAAAAGCCAATCAGGAGTGCGAGTCCCCAGAGAGCCAAGGCTCTTGTGGACATCGCTGGACCGAGAGAGAGCTCTGGTAAGTATTTGGGGGCTGGGGGGGGGGGGGCTACTGCACACATAAGGTTTTTTTACCTTTATGCATAGAATGCATGAAGGTAAAAAAAACCTTGTGCCTTTACAACCACTTTAATGGTAAAAAATTAGGACTGATTAGGGTTAAGTAAGGCTTAAAAATGAAGTGCGGTCATAGTTTCTTTGGTCATACTTCTCTTCTGGGCCACAGGAGTCCACCAGTAACATCTACTGGTGACAGTGAGAAATCACAAGCCAATTTAAGCAGAGGGAAAAACAGGTGAAAATCCATACAGTCCGAGCTATCCACAGCCCGGCCAAAAACAAAATTTACATAGTAGCCCCAGTTTAGGACAAGGAGGCTATGTAACAGTAAAAAATAATTTTTACTGGTGTCTATAGAAGTCCCAGGTCTTAGACCAAATTCAAATCAAGATTGATAAACCAATCAATACTAACTTCAAACTCGGTAATAGCAGAGAGTGTAAAGAGTAAAATAATTTCAGTTCTGAGCTAAAGAGAAAGTGTGCAGGCAATGGCTAGGGCAGAGGTGAATGCAAATCCCAGAGAGATGAGTGGAGCATGGGTTACATACTACTTTGACTGACTAATCCCTCTTTTCCTTCTTGTGGTTTGCATTTACTTCTACCCTAGCCAACGCATGTAAATTCTTTTATTTAGCTCAGCTGTGGTATTCTTTTAGACCTTGTTCACATGGGCGATGATGCCCATATAGCGTAAATGGGCCAATTTTTGCACACTGTCTGAATTCGGGTCTGCTCACCCACCCCTGCATGCCTGTCACATTATAACCAGCAGCTGTGCCTGTGCTGTGTCCTAATAGACTTCAATAGGCTGCCTGAACGTAGCTCCTAAAAGGTATCTGCAAAAAATGTCCTGTTTCCACTATATGGACATCACACCAGTATTGTTTTTCTTGTTAACTTTAATATTTATTTTGCACTAGAGACTTGGGCGTACTACAGACACCTGAGAAAAAAAACTTTTTTTTCACCAGTGTATGTTACAGAGGCAAGTTACTGTACACTGTAGGTATTATATAGCCATTTACAAGTTGGTTTGTTCCTAATTGTTTTTATGGGCATGTATTGTTTATATTCTTGTGTACCAAAGTTTTTTGTAATTGCATAAATACACTTTTGATAATTACTGTGCAAAAAAAGAATTTATGGAGCTCTTTCTTTCTTATGTGCCTGCATAAAATTGTGCTCCTCGCTGGCATGCCAGAGTGATGTGATCCATGAAACATCAAATAGTTCTGTACATGCAAGTGCTCACAATTCTGACAAACAAATTCCTACCAGCATTATTCCAGCAGTGACAGAGTTTACCTTATGAAAATATTTCTTACCTTTATTTATTTCTTTGGTACAGTAAAAAAAACTTTAATTTGTAATCCTAATATTAGCACTGATGTTTACTCTTATGCCGCGTACACACGGTCGGAGTTTCCGACAACAAGCGATGTGAACTTGTTGTCGGAAATTCCGACCATGTGTAGGCTCCATCGGACATTTGTTGTCGGAATATCCGTTTGTAAATTCCGATCGTGTCTACACAATTCTGACGCACAAAATTCCACGCATGCTCGGAATCAAGCAGAAGAGCCACACTTAATTTTTCTTGGCTCGTCGTATGTGTTGTACGTCACCCCGTTCTTGGCGATCGGAAATTTCCGACAACATTTGTGCGACCGTGTGTATGAAAGACAATTTTAAGCCAACATCCGTCGGAAATAAATCCAGGATTTTGTTGTCGAAATGTCCGATCATGTGTATGGGGCATAATATTAAATAGCGGAGCTGCATGCCTTTTTTCTAAATTCCCCTATTGTATGCACTCTTCCAGATAAACATTCTCAGTTTTCAGTTGTGAATACAACAATTTAATTACTAACATTAAAAGCTAAGAAAAATGTGTTTCATGCCATAGTTTAATAACCTCAGATTTCTGTTCACCTTCACTGAATGCTTTCAATGTTACTAGGCTTAATGTCACTAGCTGGCATAATCACATGAAACATCTGGATGCTCACATGCTAGTATTATCCTTTCTGTCTGTTGCTAAAAACCCTAGTGACAAAATAAAGGCAAGGCTAGATATAAAAGAGCATAAAAAGACACTAGACCATAACCAAAATTACCGCTGGATTGCTTACAGTAAATGTTCCTCCTTAAAAGACTCATTTGGATTCACGGCACTGCTTTTCAATTTTTTGTAAGGCCAAAAGTGAAATACAAGCGTCATTAATAATAAAAAATATACACAAAAGAGTTCTCAAGTGCAAACATTGGTAAAACAGCAATTGTGTTTAAACTGAAAAACAAATTAGGCACAATATTACATGGTACTAACTATTCTGAACTACGCAAGTATACTATAGCCTGTCTGCAGAACTTATTGTAACCATGTTGTGCACAAATATACCCCCTGCTGGTATCTTCTTGCCAAGTCACAACATCACCTCTCATTGCAGTACTCCCTCATTAAAAGAAATGTTAGGCCATGCTAAAACATTATAGACAGCAGCAGGCATAAAAGCAATACATTAAGTCTCTGTGTACAATCTTCTGTGATTATGTGGTGCTTCACACACACACACACACACGTTAAATTTCTATGCGCCTCGGTAAAGATCAGACAGCAAACAAATGTGACGTCCACTCAAGAGAGAAAATAGGCGACTTAGTAAAAACCGTATTTATCGGCGTATAACACGTGCCGGCGTATAACACGCACACCAAATTTAGGAGGGAATTTTAAAGAAAAAAACTTACATTTAAATGCCCATCAATGAAGCGTTATCAGTGTCCATCTGCAGCCTTGTCCATCATTGCAGCCTTGTCAGTGTCCATCTGCAGCCTTCTCTGCAACTCTACAAGTCCCAGCCATCTCTGCAACACTACAAGTCCCAGCCATCTCTGCAACACTACAAGTCCCAGCCATCTCTTCTAGGTGTGCAAAACTACAAGTTCCAGCCAGCTGTATCAGCAGCGCAGACAGATTGAGCGCGGCGCCGCCTTTCATTGTCCTAACAACCGTGACAGTCAGCAGAAAGATGCTTTTCACGCTAATTCAACCCGGAACCGGCAGACTTTCTGCCATTTCCTTTTCTCCACTCTCGGCCGTTCTTGGCTCTCGGCTGTTCTTGGCTCTCGGCCGTGCTTACGTGGGACTGCGAGAGTGGGCGAAAGCCGCCGAGAGCCACCAAGAGCGATCGAAAGCCACCGAAAGCGGCCAAAAGCCGCCAAGAACGTCACGAAGCGGCCGAAAACAGCCGAGAACGCCCGAGAGGCTCACAATTGGCGGGGGATCGGCGTATAACACGCACCCACGATTTTCCCCTGATTTTAAGTGCGTGTTATACACCGATAAATACGATAGTTCGATTTTAAATGGGAAAAGAACTCCTGTTCCGGGCACCAGTCCTCAGAAAGGATGTACACAACATACAGCTAAGTATACAACAAAGCTAATAAAGGGTCTCTGGAGAAGAGACGGTTGAGAGGGGATATGCTTTCAATTTACAAATACCGTACTGGTAACCCCACAATAAGCCATGGGGAAGGGAGTGTAACAAGACTCATGGCCACTCATTAAAATTAGAAGAAAAGAGGTTTAACCTTAAACTACGTAGAGGGTTCTTTACTGTAAGAGCGGCAATAATGTGGAATTCCCTTCCACAGGCGGTGGTCTCAGCGGGGGGCATCAATAGTTTCAAGAAACTATTAGATAAGCACCTGAAAGACCGAAACATACAGGGCTATATACAATGTAATACTGACATATAATCACACTGTCAGGGCTCTACCCGCACAAAACGGCGAATGTGTGTGCGCGCATGCGCACGGGAGCCGCTGGGCAAACCAGGCATCATCACGCGCGTGCGCGACGGGCGCGTGTGCACATTAGTGCTGTTTGGCGCCAGTGGCCTTATTCAAAGATGACAGCTGCACTTGTGTGCCGCTGTTTGTCTGCAGCTCTGTACCTGAGATTCCTGTTGCCTGCCTGTTAATTGTGATTACTGACCCGGCTTTCGTCTGACCTTGCTGACCTCTCCAACCTTGATCCCGGCCTGCCTGACTCTGCTTATGAACTTGCTTGATTATTGCTGCTGAACCTCTGCCTGCCTGTGACCTTGCCTTTGCCTGCTGTATCTGCCTGATTGCCTTTTCCGTTGTGACCCGGTCTGTCTGACCATCCCTCTGCTTGCTTTGAGTGTGCTGTACTCCATCCAGGTCCTGTTGCTACTGCTCCAGTCTCCGCTGACCACTGATTGCTGATCCACCACCTGGTCTGCCTTCTCCTGCAGTTCCAGCTTCCCGGAGGATCATCTCTTCACTCAGCACCAGCTGCTGCTACCTACTCAGACACTCCTACCCTGCTGTGCTCACGGGACCACTGTCTCCATTCCAGTGGGCCCTGAACCAGAGCCGTAAGAGAGGTCTTCTCACACCAAGTCGGGCTCACCACCAGGTACCTAACACACACACATAGGTTGGACTTGATGGACTTGTGTCTTTTTTTCAACCTCACCTACTTTGTAACTATGTAACTCTAATTGCAGTTGGCAGTATGCTACCACTGCAACAATTTTTAACACCAAGGATTATATGGTATATTTTTTGTACAACTTTTGTAGCATGGAGGTGTATATAATTTTCACATTGTATGAAGAGATGCATTATTATGGAAAATTCTATAACGTACACAGGAAATGTATCTATTGATCTTATGCATGCTGCTGTTTGTTTATTTTTCTACAAAATACAAAGTCATCTGAAACAATAGTGCTCTTCTGAGTTGTGGCAACAGTTTGTGGAAAACTCTTCTCTGTCCTAGCATGAACTTGTCCCTATGTACAAAGCTGACACCATAAAGACCTAGTTTGTCAAGTTTGGTGCCAAGGGAGTTGAGTGGATTTCACACAACCTTGACCTCAACCTAACTAAAGACCAATAAACTGAAAGCCAGATCTTTTCATCCAACAGCAATCTTTTATTCTCTTATAATTGACACAAATTCACACATTCCAAAATCTTGTGGAAAGCCTTCCCAAAAAAGGAGTGTGTATGTGTGTGTGTGTGTGTGTGTGTGGGGGGGGGGGGGGGGGCAACTCTGTATTAATGCCAATGGCTGTCAACAAGCTCATATAAGTGTGATGATCAGGTGTCCACAAACTTTTGTTCATTTAATGTATAATATTCTTGTGTTTTTTTCAGTTTGTATAGTTTAGTTTCTTAACAAACTGAGACTGTTGTGAAAGCGAAACAACATATTATGCCACACAGTTTAGAGCATACAAACTACATGGAGATGTATTTATGTATCTGCTGGACAATATTGATTAAAGGATCCCTGTAACCTAAAGACAGGGACTCGTGACTGGCTGCAAGCATGGCTACCTTTCCTCCAGTATAATGGGAATGCATTTAAGTTGGAAAAAGCTATAGACGGACTATCCGTTAAAGTGTTACTAAACCCACAACAGTAAAATCAGTCTGTATATGCAGTAAAGCATGCTTGTTATACTCACTGTGGAACCTAAGGGGTTAATCCATTGCATTGTGTAAAAAGGCTGTTTGATCCTGTTTTCTCTGATCCTACCCTTCTTCCACTGTCTCCAATCTATCTGCTGATAGAACAGAGCCTTGGGGAAGGGGGGGGGGGGGGCTAAGCTGCACATGCTCAGTTTGTTATGTATTGCTTTTTTTTTCTTGGGAGTGTGCATGTGAGAGGGTGTGTGATCAGCACAGGGCCAATCAGCACTGCCCAGGGAGAAGGTTAAGGGTTAATGCAGCCTCATAGGACAAACGGGGGAGAATGAAAACTCCTCCTACAAACTTTAACCAGACACTGATAGAAGTCTGATAGAGACTGCTCTAACTGCCGATAAGAAAAGGTACAGGGGGTCCCCGAGTTGCGAATGGGTTAGGGACTGCTGGTTTGTTCTTAAGCCGGATTTGTTTGTAAGTCGGAAGCGCATGCGCAGAGCGGCAGAGACAATGTTTTCCGATGTTCTGTCAAGTAGACGCGCATGCACCAACGTTGTTTTGCAATGTTTTCCAAGGTTTTCCGCTTTTTTCTGATGTGCCCGCCGCCATTCGTAAGTAGGAGTCATTCGCAAGTCGGATGTTCATAACTCGGGGACCCCCTGTATTTAGCAGTTTATATTTACTAAAATAATTGCATTTCTATGTTCTGTGTACTGTGGGAGAACAGATATAGTAAATATAGGTTTCTGGGTTTAGTAACACTTTAAGTTTTGGAGAGGGATGGGATGTATGGAGCCAGTTAAAATGGGCTGTGGGTGGGAACATGGCCTCTTTGGACTTTTAGCTTTAGCTTTAGCTTTAGCTCCTGCACTGTAAGATCCTGAGATGCAAGATTTTCTCTGGGTTTTATTTACCACAAACTTTCCTCCCTTCAAATCTTCCTTAATAACTTAGGATGACATTGAGCTGCTCAACCAGACATGTGGTTGAGAGGGGTATTGTGGCCTGGGATCATCTGTCTTGTTGCTGGTGAGTCACAACATACAACTCTAGTCCCCCCCCCCACCTGCACTTAAACCTCATGTTTTTGGATGTTTCTGCAGAACTGGCAAGTAGAGAACCCCTTGGCCATACCTCTCACAGATCCAGCAGGAGGCCATAGGGTCATTGAACTTCTCGCACCACTGGTGTGGGTCTTGCAGCTGTTCCTGAGTCACACCTTCACTATACTACCCAACACTGAGAGTGTCCTGAGCCCACCTGCCTCCACTTTGCCTGAAGATAGATGCTTGTGAAGCCCATAGGAGGACCCTTCCAGAAAGAGTATAGCTGCCCAATACAGTTCCTGCTCCAGTTTTGCTGCTGTGAATCTATCCTCTTGTCCACCTCCCTTATAACCCCATGTTTTCTTTTAGATCTCACCGTTCCCAGCAGTGCTCATTCCACTGATCCACAGTCTGCTGTGCAAGCTGACCACAGATACACCTGGTGACAGCTTATTGGTGTCACCAGTTCTTTTAATGAAACGGAACTTCAATGGAAGCATACTGTCTGCCTTCCTGTTATGGGCAATCACTTTGCTACTGCTGATCCTACTCAGCTTCTCCATGGACCATAATCACTGTTTAACATCAGTGAGTATGATTCCAGACAGACATGAGGTAGAGGGACAAATACGTCAGCAGTGGACGTGTCAAGTGACAGATAATTTGATGCAATTAAGACTGTTCTATTGCACAGGAGCATAACAGCTACTGGGGGTGGATTATTATCTCCTAACAAGGCAGCAGCAGCATTGACATGGACCCTCTAGCTACACTATAAGCAATACTCTAAAGTGAGATGATAGGCTTACCCAAGAAGTGTTGGCCGGCAGCCAGTCCACAGTAAAGCAGGGTAGCACAGGCAGATCAAGCTTCGGAGTAGGGGATCAGGACTCGCAGAAGTAGGCAGATGGTCACAGGTGAGAGCAGGTAATGTAGAATGCCTCACTGTGTGGAGTTAAACGACGTCTATTGACGATAACCGAGTCGGTAATCGGCTTTTTTTCCTGCTCGCGCTGACAGCGCGAGGAGAAAAAAAAAAGACGATCACCGGCGGCAGTGAGAGGGACATCAGTCCCTCTCACTGCAATATGCCCAGGGTCCACGGTGCCCACATTTACCACAATAAAGTGCCCACTAGCTCCACCAGTCAGTGCCCACAGTGCCATCAGTCAGTGCCCACAGTGCCATCAGTCAGTGCCCACAGTGCCATCTGTCAGTGCCCACAGTGCCAGTGCTGCACATTCAGTGTCACCTACCAGTGCTCATCAGTGTCCCCTACCAGTGCTCATCAGTGTCCCCTACCAGTGCCCATCAGTGCCACCTATCAGTGCCCATCAGTGCCACCTATCAGTGCCCATCAGTGCCATCTATCAGTGCCATCCATCAGTGCCCATCGGGGCCACCCATCCGTGCCACCCATCCGTGCCACCCATCCGTGCCCATCAGTGCCATCTTTGCTGTGCCCATCAGTGCCATCTTTGCTGTGCCCATCAGTACCGACTTATCTGTCCCCACCAGTGCAGCCTATCAGTGCCCACCAGTGCAGCTTATCAGTGCCCACCAGTGCAGCTTATCAGTGCCCACCAGTGCCGCCTCATCAGTGCATATCAATAAAGCAGAAAAATTACCTGTTTGCAAAATTTTATAACAAACTATTAAACATGATTTTATTTTTAAATTTTCCATCTTTTTTATTTGTTTAGCAAAAAATAAAAACCCCAGCTGTGATTAAATACCACCAAAATAAAGCTCTATTTGTGGGAAAAAAATGGTGAAAATTTCATTTGGGTACAGTGTTGTATGACCGCGCAATTGTCATTCCAAGTGCGTCAGCGCCGAAAGCTGAAAATTGGTCTGGTCACGAGGGGGGGTTTAAGTGCAAAGTTATCAGGTGGTTAAAGGGCCAGCCAAAGAACTCAAGAGCTTCTGATGGGGGAATTATATTTATTTGCTAAAGACTTACAAACTGGCCCTGAAATGTGTCAGAAATATTTTTTTCTCATAGATTTCAGTGCTGCTACATCTGGGGGTCATGAATTTTTTTATTGTTTGGCGAGTGTCTAGTGAACCAAACTTTGCTTGATTCACTAATCACTACCTACCAGCCAATTAGAAATGCAATTGTAAAGATGGACGCCCTAAGGCGAGTAAAAGCGTGTGTTTTTAAATTGTGTTAACAGTGGGAGGGGCTAAAAAGGGCATTGATTACTAAAACCTGACCCTTTTCACTGTATGCACTGTATTTACTGTATGCACATATGCCATAGTCATCGTACTGATAAAATATGCTTTAAATGCTGTGCCACAAGTTGTAGTTTCCTATGTATGATTTTCAAGATAATAATTTTCAAGAAGTGAAACACTTTCATTACATATGCTTCTCTGCACATTAAAAAAAAGAGAGCTAACACTTTGTCTGAGCTTAAACATAATTAACTGCTTGCCGACCAGCTGCCGCAGTTGTACTGTGGCAACATGGCTCGGCTGCACGAATCGCCGCCATGTTACGTTGGCAAGATAGACGACCACTAGGGGGCACGCGCGCCTCTGAGCCAATGCGAGTGCCTGCCGGTCGCGATCACCGCTGAACTCCTGCAATCGCTCGGGGCACACAGATAACCGGGATCTGTGTGTGTAAACACACAGTTTCCGGTTCTCTGAGGGGAGAGCAGACAGATCGTCTGTTCATGCAGAGTATGAACAGCGATCTGTCATCTCCCCTGCACAGTTCCATCCCCCCTTCAGTTAGAACACACACAAGGACACACTTAACCCCTTTACTGCCCCCTAGTGGTTAACTCCTTCACTGCCAGTGACATTTTTAAAGTAATCAATGCAATTTTATAGTATTGGTCACTGTAAAAATGCCAATGGTCCCAAAAATGTGTCAAAACTGTCCGTCGTGTCCGCCATAATGTCGCAGTCCCAATAAAAATGGCAGATCGCCGCCATTACTAGTAAAAAAAAAATAAAAAAAAAAAAAGCCATAAAACTATCCTCTATTTTGTAGACGCTGTAACTCTTGTGCAAACCAATCAATAAACGCTTATTGTGATTTTATTTTTACCAAAAATATGTATAAGACTACATATTGGCCTAGAGGTGGGAGTGGAAATGTAGCGCTAGACCTGACAAAATGCACTAAAAAGTGCCAAGAAATTGTACTTCAAACAAACAAAGATAAATGACAGAGTGACTGTCTAGTGTGCAAAACAGAAACACATCTAACATAAATGCATATAAACAATGAACCATTAATGCATATGATGGGTGCCTATAAAAATAAAAATGAATAAAAATGTCCACCATACAAAAAAAAAACTTCAAATGAATGAATGTCCCAATGTGATGAACGAATGTAAATCCCAATGGCGAGTGAGCACCAACAAAGAATGACTTGGACTGGATCCTCTCTAGTTTTCAGATAGATAAGAAAAAATGGATGTATGCTTACCAAAGCAAGTGGACTCCCTGTCAGCGACAGGAAAGTCAAACAAGCATGTAGTATCCGGACACCGATGGATGGAACATCACTGGCACGAACCGATGAAATCCATGGGCTTCTCGCTGGGAGATGGTGGAGCCGGTCCTCCAGGACCCAAGATGGAAACAGGTGCACGGCTGAGAACACGGGACCACGAACTCCAATCGGTCAAACCGGACAGCAGGCAGAGTTTGAGAACTGATGGCTAAAGACCACTAGGGATGAGGTCAATGCTCTCATATGACGTTGGTCAAAAAGCATGTGGAGAGAGAAGAAAAGGAGGGGAACTCCAATAGTGCAGATCAGCATGGAAGGTTTTATTGAAAGAAAACCACCAATACAAAAAATAAAATGATAAAAGTGATCACGATTAAGGTTAAAAGCAGTATGGGGATAGGTGAAACCTCGCCCTACGCGTTTCGTCTTAGACAGACTTCAACTGGGGCATCTACCTGTTCCCCCACACTGCAGACATATATATACATGTTTATGAAATAACAACCAATCATCACAAGCCCATAGTTGGTGTTTTGGAAGTATTGATTGGCTCCAAGGGCACCATGTGACAGGAAATGGGGATGAGAGTAGATTGTGTGGCCAATCGACTGTCAGACAGAACCAGAAAAACCAAATGTATGGTGGAAAACACTCACATGTTCCATCTGCTCTCCTAAGGCTCCTCCCAGACACATGGTGAGCTTGGCGCCAAAAACTATCACCCAATCAGCTGGACGATGGACTAACGTCCAATGAAGTGGGCCACCCCGATTTAACTGTACTGGTGAAGGCTCGGGAAAGAAACATCCGATTGGTCTAAACATGACCAATCAGGAACAGCGAGAGCCAGGCATCCAATCCCGGACAGAAAGAAGTCCGGAGTGGTTTGGCGCCAAAAAGAGGTGATGGCGTGATGACGCTCACTGCGTCCCTCCGTCAGGAATGACGTAACGGGGACAAAGTGGGCGTAAGACGCCCCGGCATATGGGGAAAGACGCCAGCAGCGTGAGGTTCCGTCCCGGCGTGGTGACGTCACCCGTCTCAGAGCGTCCAACATAAACCCAAGACCCTCCGTCGGAAGTGACGTGACGGGGACGGAGTGGGCGTGAGACGCCCCGGCGTATGGGGAAAGACGCCAGCAACGTCAGGCCGCATCTCGGCGTGATGACGTCACCCATCCCAGAGCGTCCAACATCAACCCAAGGCTAACACTGTGCGCGATGGCGTCAGACGTCCATACACGTCCAGTGTCAGCCTCATCACGTGGCCGGCACAGAGCTGTGCACAAATGCCAAGGACCTAAAAAATATATATCTAAACAAAACCTAACATGAGGCTATTACAGGTTACCAAGAGATAAAAAGTAATATATAGGGATTATATGCCAAACAAACACCATCTCCTTTTAGAGGGCCTCGTAGTAACACCTAGGGTGCAGGTACAACGCCCTGACCCCTAGTGTTAGGAGGTGTGCACAACAACTCAGGAATACCCAAAAATGTACACAGAGAGGCTGAAATGAACAATACATGGCGTAGGTCGAAGGCCCACGCCATCATGTGGTTGAAACCCATATAGCATTTCACATTGAATAATCCTTATGTACAGATTATGCCCAACAAAAATAAAGAAACAAAGAACCCTCCAAAAAGCATGAAGATGTAAATACAACCTTTCTCAGTTTGACAATGTGTAATACATGACAGATATCAAATGTATATAGATAAGTGAACGGGACTGAGACAACTCTAGCGAGGGGCAAAAATGTGACAGGAGGTCAAATGTGAGATATAAACTCAAGATGAATTAATAAAAGAATTGATATCCCACTCGACGTTTAACCCAAACGGCGAGTAGGTGCGAAGCTCATAGATCCAATAAGTTTCAAGACGGGATACCCCGCGTAGGCGAGATTCGCCTCTCCAATGAGGGATAAACTGGTCTATAATCAGAAATTGTGTTCCAATGGGGTTACGGTCATGGGACTCTAAATAATGACGAGGGACACTGTGGTTTGTTTTCCCCTTTTTGATATTATTTATATGCTCGTTGACACGAACAGAAAAGGTCCTGATTGTGCGTCCAATATATTGTTTCTTGCAGGGGCAAGTAAGAAGATACACAACATATTGGGTCGCACAAGTCACAAAACGCTGTATGGGATAAATGCGTGAAGTTTTAGAAGATTGAAAAGTATCACTCTTTCGCCTCCCGCAAGTGTTATGCAAGCAAACGTTGCACTTGCGGCAGGGAAAATAACCCTTGCATTGAAAAAAGAAGGAAGGCCTTTTTGGGGGATCGATAACATTGGGGGCAACTTGACCTTGAATAGATCTAGCGCCCCTAAAGATAACACCGGCCGTATCTGGGAGTGCTGGACCCAAAACTTTGTCGTTTTGGAGTACTCCCCAATGCTTCTTCACAATCTCTTTGATTTGTCTTGACTGTGTGGAGAAGGTGGTGAAAAGAGACCACTTGAACTTATCGTCAGCAGGCTTTTTGGGCTTAACCTCTAATAGGGTTTTGCGATCGATCTGTTGAATGCGGTCAATCTCCACATCAAGATCTTCAGATCTATAACCCTTTTCTAGAAAGCGTTGTTTCAGAACCGCTGCCTGTGTGGAAAAATCGTCTACCTTAGTACAGTTCCTCCGTAAACGGAGGAACTGGCTGCGTGGTACCGATCGGAGCCATTGGGGATGATGACAACTATCGACCGGAATGTAACCATTCCGGTCGGTAGGTTTGAAATATGTAACAAATTCCAAACTGTGGTCAATCACCCTAATCTCGAGGTCTAAAAAGCTGACACAAGAGGTACTGGCCTCATGGCTCAGACGGATACCCCTATCATTGGAATTAAGATGGACAATGAAGGCATCCAAGGACTCGCGGCTGCCCCTCCAGAGGAGGAGGATGTCGTCTATGTACCTCGCCCAGAAAACCAGTTCTGGTCTCTTAAGGGCATAGACGACATCCTCCTCCCACTTGGCCATGAACAAATTTGCGAGACTGGGGGCAAACTTGGCCCCCATGGCCACCCCACGTGTCTGCAAATAAAACTTGTCCTGGAACCAAAAGTAGTTGTGCTGTGCCGCGAACCTCAGAAGATCCATAATAAAATTCCGCTGTTTAGGGGCCTAAACTGAGGGAAACATTTTTTTTTTTTTTTTATATATATATATGATTTTGGGGGATATTTATTATAGCAAAAGGTTAAGTGTTTTTATCAAAATTACAGCTCTTTTTTTATTTATAGCGCAAAAAAATAAAAACCGCAGAGGAGATCAAATACCACCAAAAGAAAGCTCTATTTGTGGGGAAAAAAAAGAACGTAAATTTTGTTTGGGTGCAACATTGCACGAACATTGTCAGTTAAAGCGACGCAGTGTCGAATCGCAAAAAGGGCTCTGGTCAGGAAGGGGGTAAAATCTTGCGGGGATGAAGCAGTTAAAATAGTCAGGGACAGGACTTATCATCTAGCAACCATTGAGACACTTTGGTCAGAAGTAAGTAGTGAACAATATAACGTATATAGGACAGAGGTTTGTAAAGCACAGAGTGCAGAGAATAAGGATATGTAATGCAGGGGGTCAGTAGGGGGTCAGGATTAAGTAATATACAGTAGACATGTGCAATCTGTTTTGGTCTGAATACAATTTAGGACACATTTTTGGTGGTTCAGAGAATCAGATGTATCCGAATCTCCGAATATAATAGTAATGAATATTCGGATGTACCTGAAACTCAGAATGAAATAGCAACAAATAGTAACGAATTTCTTTAAAATCCGTAAAAACTTGTTTAGTTTATACATTTTATAAAGAATTCCAACTTTTCAGAACAATTCGGTCGAAAAACGATTGAGTCATCATCTGTTGGCGGGCTTCCCCACTGACAGATGAATGTAAAAGAATGCCGGCATTGCCCGGCAATAGAAAAATGTTAGAAAAAAAAGGCCATACCAGGCCCTTTGGGTCTGGTATGGATTTTAAGGTGAACCCCACAACAAAATATTTTAAAAAAATGGCGTAGAGTTCCCCCAAAATCCATACCAGACCCTCATCCAAGCATTCAGCCTAGCAGGTCAGGGAAGGGGATGAGCGAGCGCCCCCCCCCTCCTGAACCATACCAGGTCAGATGCCCTCAACATGGAGGGTGAGTGCTTTGGGGCGGGGGAGGGCTCTGCCCCCCCACCCCAAAGCACCTTGTCCTCATGTTGATGAGGACAATGGCCTCTTCCCGATAACCCTGGGTTGTTGTTGTCAGGATCTGCAGTCGGGGGTTTATCGGAATCTGGAAGCCCCCTTTAACAAGGGGCCCCTCAGATCCTGGCCCCTAATGTGAATGGGTATCGGGTATATCGTACCCCTACCCATTCACCAAAATAGTGTAAAAAAAGTAAAAACCACAGGACACTGTTTTTGACAATTCCTTTATAAAAAAAAAAATAGTGTCCCTCGATGTACATCCATTGTCAATCACTACGCCTGCTGAACCCAAAAAATAGAAGAAACAAAAAAAACGCTCCATCTTCTGGGAGGCTACCCGCCATCTGCCCGCTCTGCGCTTTCACAGTTCTTATATAGGTAAGGGGTGGGGCCACCCGGCTGCATCACCCTGTGGCATCGCCCCCTTCTGATGTCACATGATGCCCCCGAAGGGCCTGGTATGGACTGGGGACGACCCAACACCATTTTTTTTACATTATTCTATTGCCAGGAAATGCTGGCATTCTTTATCTTTACATTCTTCTGTCAATGGGGAAGCCCACTGACAGATGATGACTCATGGTTGTTAAGGACACAGGGGGCTGGCTTCCGGCCCTCTGCTTAACAACCAGCTATTTCTTCAATAAAGAATTCAGACTGGTCCATTGTTTTTCGACCGATTCGAATTATAATCATTCTGAAAAGTTGGAATTCATTAGAACATTAATAAATTAAACAAATTCTAACAAAAGCAAACCAAAGTAAACAAATTCCGAACCAAACTAAACGAATTCCATAACGGAACGAAATTACTAACATAACAAATCTATAGGAAGCAAAACAAATTTTTCCATTCTGTACATGTGTAATATACAGAGTTTTGCAGTCAGAAGTACATACCACACAGAGTGCCAAGTTCAGAAGTACATAACTCATTGAGTGCAGGGGATAGGAGTGTGTAATGAACAAAATGCAGTCAGGAGTAAGGAGTGGTAAACATATAGAGTGAGGGGTTAGTGGCAAGTAATGCACTTAGTGCAGGGGTCAGGAGCACATAATGTAAACATTGCAGGGATTAGGAATGTGTATAGCAAAGAATGCAGGGGTCTGAAGTATGTAACACACAGAGCACAGAGTGTGAGGGGTATGTAACACAGAGTGCATGGATCAGTGGTACGCAACCCACAGTACAAAGGTTAGAGGTACACAATGCACAATGTGCAGAGGTCAGGAGTATGTGATTCACAGAGTACAGTGGTCAGGAAATTAATACAGGTTGAGGGGTCAGAAGTAAGTAATGCATAGCGTTCAGGGATCAGGAGTACATAATGCACTAGGATTAGGAATATGTACCACACAGAATAGAGGTTTGGTAGTGTATAACGCACATATTGCAGGTGTTAGGAGTGTGTAGTGTGTACAGTGCAGAGGTTAGGGGTGTGTAATTCACAGAGTGTAGGAGGCAGAGGTGTGTAAAGTACGGAGTGCAGGGGTCAAGGGAGTGAATAATTCCCATTTTAAGCAATTCTAATTTCTACTTCCCCATCTCTGAAAAAAAACTCTCACTCCCAAAGAAAATCCAACACTAATCTGCATGCTGATTACTCACCCTGTCCCCAAGCATAAATTATCTCTGCAAGACAAGATTTTCTTCCAGCAAAAATGCCCCCCTCCCCTGAGTAGAAATCTTCCCTTCTGCTAAAATCCCCCCTCCCGGACAGGACCATAGGTAGCCGTGGAAAATACCTGAGCTGCATCTTGGTTGCAAATCTAAACCTGTATACCCTGAGCTTGCAGCATAATAAAGGTATGTGTAAGTGTATTGTGGTGCATGCCTTTAGGACCATATCATATTTACTTGTCTCCTAATATAATGATAGCTTTGCAGTAAAAAAAAAAAATCTGTAATAGTGGAGCAAAAATTCACATTCATTTCTTTAGAAGTTGATCATTTTCTAAATGTTTTTTTATCACAAAATCTGTAAAAATGAAATAGTGTACATCTCTCCCTGGGGTGTTATAGAGTGCGTGATTTATTTCATAAACTGACCACTTTCCTTGATCCTGGCTTCATTTCATTCACTGAATATAGCAGCTATATAACACTTTAGGAAATAATGTAGTTTAAAATTCTTTAAAGCAGCATCACAATATATTTGCAAGCTGCAGTTAAACATGAGAATCTTTTACCATTTAAGTACATTTTAAATGATCCAGCCAAATTGTACACGCTTATAAAAATTTAAATAGATTATTATTATTATTATTATTAGGAAGATGAAGAACCAAAAATATATTATATCTGGCAACCGTATTGGGTTAATACCTGAATTAAGAAAAAGTCCCTTGAAATGCCATATATATATACAGTGGTGTGAAAAAGTGTTTGCCCCCTTCCTCATTTCCTGTTCCTTTGCATGTTTGTCACACTTAAGTGTTTCGGAATATCAAACCAATTTAAACAATAGTCAAGGACAACACAAGTAAACACAAAATGCAATTTGTAAATGAAGGTGTTTATTATTAAAGGTGAAAAAAAAAATCCAAAACCATCATGGCCCTGTGTGAAAAAGTGATTGCCCCCCTTGTTAAAACATACTATAACTGAGGTTGTCCACACCTGAGTTCAATTTCTCTAGCCACACCCAGGCCTGATTATTGCCACACCTGTTCACAATCAAGGCATCACTTAAATAGGAGCTGCTTGGCACAGTAAGGTCCACCAGAAGATCCTTAAAAGCTACACATGATGCCGAGACCCAAAGAAATTCAGGAACAATTGAGAAAGAAAGTAATTGAGATCTATCAGTCTGGAAAGGGTTATAAAGCCATTTCCAAAGCTTTGGGAAGCCAGCGAACCACAGTGAGAGCCATTATCCACAAATGGCGAAGACATGGAACAGTGGTGAACCTTCCCAGGAGTGGCCGGCCGCCCAAAATTACCCCAAGAGCGCAGCGACGACTCATCCAAGAGGTCACAAAAGACCCCACAACAACGTCCAAGGAACTGCAGGCCTCACTTGCCTCAGTTAAGGTCAGCGTTCATGCCTCCACCATCAGGAAAAGACTGGGCAAAAATGGCCTGCATGGCAGAGTTCCAAGGAGAAAACCACTGCTGAGCAAAAAGAACATCAAAGCTCGTCTCAATTTCTCCACAACACATCTTGATGATCCCCAAGACTTTTGGGACAACATTCTGTGGACCAATGAGACAAAAGTGGAACACTTTGGAAGGTGTGTGTCCAAGTATATCTGGCGTAGAAGGAACACTGCATTTCAGAAAAAGAACATTATACCAACAGTAAAAATATGGTGGTGGTAGTGTGATGGTCTGGGGCTGTTTTGCTGCTTCAGGACCTGGAAGACTTGCCGCGATAAAAGGAACTATGAATTCTGCTGTCTACCAAGAGATCCTGAAGGAGAATGTCCGACCATCTGTTCGTGTACTCAAGCTGAAACGAACTTGGGTTCTGCAGCAGGACAATGATCCTAAACACACCAGCAAGTCCACCACCGAATGGCTGAAGAAAAACAAAATTAAGACTTTGGAGTGGCCTAGCCAAAGTCCTGACCTGAATCCTATTGAGATGTTGTGGTATGACCTTAAAAAGGCCGTTCATGCTCGAAAACCCTCTAATGTAACTGAATTAGGACAATTCTGCAAAGATGAGTGGGCCAAATTTCCTCCAGGACGCTGTAAAAGCCTCATTGCACGTTATCGCAAACGCTTGGTTGCAGTTGTTGCTGCTAAGGGTGGCCCAACCAGTTATTAGGTTTAGGGGGCAATCACTTTTTCACACAGGGCCATGATGGTTTGGATTTTTTTTCACCTTTAATAATAAACACCTTCATTTACAAATTGCATTTTGTGTTTACTTGTGTTGTCCTTGACTATTGTTTAAATTGGTTTGATGTTCCGAAACACTTAAGTGTGACAAACATGCAAAGGAACAGGAAATGAGGAAGGGGGCAAACACTTTTTCACACCACTGTATATAGATATATTTATTCATTACAGGTACTTATATAGTGCCACAAATGTATACACTTTACATATACTGTATTTTGTACATTCACATCAGTCCCTTCCCTTAGAGAGTTTACATTCCAAGGTCCCAAACTCACATTTATACATACACATACATATTGTGGCAGGGGGAGCCTGTGCCACTGTTTAAAATGGTTGTTTACGTCAGATTTTGTAAGAAGCAAGCACAGATATGTGCTGGCTTCATATGAGAGCCAGAGTTAGATCTCAGGGTCCCACCCCCCCGATGAGGTCAGTGTGTGAAGGGAGTCATGAGAGGTGCTCAAATGCACCATACTGTCCAGGTCAGGACAGACCAAGACCCGAGCCTGAGGGACATGAGGGACAAAGCAGCAGGGAGTTGTCAGAAAAGACGCAGTGCTGAGGTACAGCTCCTGTACATGAACACTGGGACATGTTTCATGGTCAAAAAGACCAAAAGGTACCAATGGGTAGGAGGACCAAGAGGTTTTATTCAAAGCAGTAAAGCTGGCAAGAGAGCCAGGAGGCTAATTGATATGTTTTGTTCATATTGGTGGTGAGAACCCCCTGTGTGGGATGACATACATGTCTGAAAGCCGTGAAAACTATTTCTGGTGTGGAGTAAACTCACTGTTTTGGTGCTACTACTGAGCTACAAAACCCCAACATATAAAATGTTTTAGGTGCCCTGCTCATGTATCAATACCATAGACTATAATGTATAAAACAAGTTTTATTCACAAATATAACATTTGCATAAAAGAGAGCTACTGTATATCCATACTGTAATATGTATTCAAAAATTCCCATACTTCACATTTCTACCTCTAAAGTGCCCACTGCTCACTATCCTAAAATCCCTTTACAATCAGGCACAAAGTCACTATTAGCATTCAGTTGACAAGGGTAAAATAATATTACACATCATAGATCATAGATCTGCTGTTGATGAGTATGTATCTATCAAAGAGTCCAACAATTTAGGCAATGAACCGGGTGTTTTTCCCTACCAAAAGGGACACACCAAAATTGTTAATTTTTTATAGTAGGTCTGCTTTACATAAAAAGTAATCCGAAAGAGGTTAATAACACCCAGGTGAACTCAGTTGGTGGTCAGAGTCAGATCATATACACACTAGCAATCCAAAGATGTACTGTATATATAGAGAGCAAGCTCCCACATATACAAACTATTCTGTCCTGGAAACACACCAAGGTGCCATATAAGAAGCTCTATGGCACCTACCAGAGGCGTAACTAGAAACCTCAGGGCCCCGGTGCAAGAAATCAGGAAAGGCCCCCCCCCCCAAAAAAAAAGCCTGTGTCCCCAGAGCAACCAGTGTCACCAATGCAGCCTGTGTCCCCAGTGCAACAGGTGTCCCCAATGTAGCCTGCGTCCCCAGTGCAGCCTGTGTCCCCAGAGCAACCGGTGTCAACAATGTAGCCTGCGTCCGCAGTGCAGCCTGTGTCCCCCAATGCAGCCTGTGTCCCCCGTGCAACCGGTGTCACCAATGCAGCCTGTGTCCCCAGTGCAGCCGGTGTCCCCAATGCAGCCTGTGTCACCAGTGCAAGCTGTGTCCCCAGTGCAACCGGTGTCACCAATGCAGCCTGTGTCCCCAGAGCAACCGGTGTCACCAATGCAGCCGGTGTCCCCAATGCAACCTGTGTCCCCAGTGCAGCCGGTGTCACCAATGCAGTGGTGGTACTGGAGGGGGGGGGGTGGTGGTACTGGAGGGGGGGTGGTGTCACTGGAGGGGGGCGGTGGTACTGGAGGGGGGCACTGGAGGGGGGGGGGTGGTGGTACTGGAGGGGGGGGTGGGGTGGTGGCACTGGAGGGGGGCGGTGGCACTGGAGAGGGTGGTGGTTGCACAGTCTGGAGGGGGGGATATGGCACAGTCTGGAGGGGGGTGGTGGCACTGGAGGGGGGGTGGTGGCACAGTCTGGGGGGGGTGGTGGCACAGTCTGGAGGGGGGGGGTGGCACAGTCTGGAGGGGGGGTGGTGGCACAGTCTGGAGGGGGGGTGGTGGCACAGGAGGGGGGTGGGGGCACAGTCTGGAGGGGGGTGGTGGCACAGTCTGGGGGGGGGGGTGATGGCACAGTCTGGGGGGGGGTGGTGGCACAGTCTGGAGGGGGGGGTGGTGGCACAGTCTGGAGGGGGGGGGTGGGGGGGGTGGGTGGTGGAGGGGGGGGGTGGCACAGTCTGGAGGGGGGGTGATGGCACAGTCTGGAGGGGGGGGGGTGATGGCACAGTCTGGAGGGGGGGTGGTGGCACAGTCTGGAGGGGGGGGGGTGGCACAGTCTGGAGGGGGGGGGGAATGATGGCACTGGAGGGGGGGGTGGTGGCACAGTCTGGGGGGGGTGGTGGCACTGGAGGGGGGGGGGATGGCACAGTCTGGAGGGGGGGTGGTGGCACAGTCTGGGGGGGGGGGGGTGGCACAGTCTGGAGGGGGGGGGTGGCACAGTCTGGGGGGGGGGTGGTGGCACAGTCTGGAGGGGGGGTGATGGCACAGTCTGGAGGGGGGGGTGGTGGCACTGGAGGGGGGGGGTGGTGGCACAGTCTGGGGGGGGGGTGGTGGCACAGTCTGGAGGGGGGGTGATGGCACAGTCTGGAGGGGGGGTGATGGTACAGTCTGGAGGGGGGGGTGGTGGCACTGGAGGGGGGGGGTGGCACAGTCTGGAGGGGGGGGGGGTGATGGCACAGTCTGGGGGGGGGTGGTGGCACAGTCTGGAGGGGGGTGGTGGCAGTCTGGGGGGGGGGGGGTGGATGGCACAGTCTGGAGGGGGGGGGGGGTGGTGGCACAGTCTGGAGGGGGGGTGGTGGCACAGTCTGGAGGGGGGGGTGGTGGCACAGTCTGGAGGGGGGGGGGGTGATGGCACAGTCTGGAGGGGGGGGTGGCAGTCTGGGGGGGGGTGGTGGCACAGTCTGGGGGGGGTGGTGGCACAGTCTGGAGGGGGGGTGGCACTGGGGGGGGGGTGGGGGGCACAGTCTGGAGGGGGGGTGGTGGCACAGTCTGGAGGGGGGGGGGGGGGGTGGCACAGTCTGGGGGGGGTGGTGGCACTGGCACAGTCTGGGGGGGGGGGGGTGATGGCACAGTCTGGGGGGGGGGTGATGGCACAGTCTGGGGGGGGGGGGTGGCACAGTCTGGAGGGGGGGGGGGGGGGGGGGGGATGGCACAGTCTGGGGGGGGTGGTGGCACAGTCTGGAGGGGGGTGGGTGGCACAGTCTGGAGGGGGGGGGGGTGGTGGCACAGTCTGGGGGGGGGGGGGTGTGGCACAGTCTGGAGGGGGGGTGGTGGCACAGTCTGGGGGGGGTGGTGGCACAGTCTGGAGGGGGGGGGGGTGGTGGCACAGTCTGGGGGGGGGGGTGATGGCACAGTCTGGAGGGGGGGTGATGGCACAGTCTGGAGGGGGGGGGGTGGCACAGTCTGGAGGGGGGGGGTGGCACTGGGGGGGGGGGGGGGGGGGGTGATGGCACAGTCTGGGGGGGGGGTGGCACACTGGGAGGGGGGTGGTGGTCTGGAGGGGGGGGGGGTGGCACAGTCTGGGGGGGGGGGGATGGCACAGTCTGGAGGGGGGGGGTGGCACTGGGGGGGGGTGGTGGCAGTCTGGAGGGGGGGTGGTGGCACAGTCTGGAGGGGGGGGTGGGTCTGGGGGGGGGGGTGGTGGCACAGTCTGGAGGGGGGTGATGGCACAGTCTGGGGGGGGGTGGTGGCACAGTCTGGAGGGGGGGTGGTGGCACAGGAGGGGGGGGGGTGGTGGCACAGTCTGGAGGGGGGGGGGGTGGCACAGTCTGGGGGGGGGGTGGTGGCACAGTCTGGGGGGGGGGGGGATGGCACAGTCTGGAGGGGGGGGGTGATGGCACAGTCTGGGGAGGGGGGGGGTGATGGCACAGTCTGGGGGGGGGTGGTGGCACAGTCTGGGGGGGGGGGGGGTGGACACAGTCTGGGGGGGGGGGGGGGGCACAGTCTGGGGGGGGGGGGTGGTGGCACAGTCTGGAGGGGGGGGGGGGGGGGGGCACACTGGGGGGGGGGTGGCACAGTCTGGAGGGGGGGTGGGATGGCACAGTCTGGAGGGGGGGGGGGTGGGGGGGGGTGGTGGGGGGGGGGGGTGGTGGCACAGTCTGGAGGGGGGGTGGTGGCACAGTCTGGAGGGGGGGTGATGGCACAGTCTGGGGGGGGGGGGTGGTGGCACAGTCTGGAGGGGGGGGGGGGTGGCACAGTCTGGAGGGGGGGTGGTGGCACAGTCTGGAGGGGGGGGGTGGTGGCACAGTCTGGGGGGGGGGGGTGGTGGCACTGGGGGGGGGGGGGTGGTGGCACAGTCTGGAGGGGGGGTGGTGGCACTGGAGGGGGGGGGTGGTGGCACAGTCTGGAGGTGGGGGGTGGGAGTCTGGAGGGGGGGGGGGTGGCACAGTCTGGAGGGGGGGGGGGGGGGTGGCACAGTCTGGGGGGGGGGTGGTGGCACAGTGGAGGGGGGGGTGGTGGTCTGGGGGGGGGGGGGTGGCACAGTCTGGAGGGGGGGGGTGATGGCACAGTCTGGAGGGGGGGTGATGGCACAGTCTGGAGGGGGGTGGTGGCACAGTCTGGAGGGGGGGGGTGGGTGGGGGGGGGTGGCACAGTCTGGAGGGGGGGGGTGGTGGCACAGTCTGGGGGGGGGGGGGGGTGGCACAGTCTGGAGGGGGGGGGGTGGTGGCACAGTCTGGAGGGGGGGGTGGTGGCACAGTCTGGAGGGGGGGGTGATGGCACAGTCTGGAGGGGGGTGGTGGGAGTCTGGGGGGGGGTGGTGGCACAGTCTGGAGGGGGGGGTGGTGGCACAGTCTGGAGGGGGGGGGTGATGGCTGGAGGGGGGGGGGTGGTGGCACAGTCTGAGGGGGGGGTGGTGGCACTTGAGGGGGGGGGTGGTGGCACAGTCTGGGGGGGGGTGGTGGCACAGTCTGGGGGGGGGGTGGTGGCACAGTCTGGGGGGGGGGGTGATGGCACAGTCTGGGGGGGGTGGTGGCACAGTCTGGGGGGGGGTGATGGCACAGTCTGGGGGGGGGTGGTGGCACAGTCTGAGGGGGGTGACACAGTCTGGGGGGGGTGGTGGCACAGTCTGGAGGGGGGGGTGGTGGCACAGTCTGGAGGGGGGGGGGGGTGGGGGGGTGGCACAGTCTGGGGGGGGGGTGGCACAGTCTGGGGGGGGGTGGTGGCACAGTCTGGAGGGGGGGGGTGGTGGCACAGTCTGGGGGGGGGGTGGTGGCACAGTCTGGTGGGGGGGGGGTGGTGGCACAGTCTGGAGGGGGGGGTGATGGCACAGTCTGGGGGGGGGGGGGGGTGGGGGGGGGGGGGGGGGGGGGGGGGTGGCACAGTCTGGAGGGGGGGGTGGTGGCACAGTCTGGAGGGGGGGTGGTGGCACAGTCTGGGGGGGGGTGGTGGGGGGGGCACAGTCTGGAGGGGGGGTGGTGGCACAGTCTGGGGGGGGGGGGCACAGAGGGGGGGGGTGGTGGCACAGTCTGGGGGGGGGTGATGGCACAGTCTGGAGGGGGGTGGATGGCACAGTCTGGAGGGGGGGGGGGGTGGCACAGTCTGGAGGGGGGGGTGTGGCACAGGGGGGGGGGGGTGGCACAGTCTGGAGGGGGGGGGGGTGGTGGACAGTCTGGAGGGGGGGGGGTGGCACAGTCTGGAGGGGGGGGGGGGGTGGGGGGGTGGCACAGTCTGGAGGGGGGGTGGTGGCACAGTCTGGGGGGGGGGTGGTGGCACAGTCTGGAGGGGGGGGGGGTGGTGGCACAGTCTGGAGGGGGGGGGGTGATGGCACAGTCTGGAGGGGGGGGTGGTGGCACTGGAGGGGGGGGGTGGCACAGTCTGGAGGGGGGGTGGTGGCACAGTCTGGGGGAGGGGGGGGTGATGGCACTGGAGGGGGGTGATGGCACAGTCTGGGGGGGGGGGGTGGTGGCACAGTCTGGAGGGGGGGGGGTGGCACAGTCTGGAGGGGGGGGGGTGGTGGCACAGTCTGGGGGGGGGGGGGTGATGGCACTGGGGGGGGGGGGTGGTGGCACAGTCTGGGGGGGGGTGGTGGCACAGTCTGGAGGGGGGGGGGGGTGATGGCACAGTCTGGAGGGGGGGTGGTGGCACAGACTGGAGGGGGGGGGTGGCACAGTCTGGAGGGGGGGTGGTGGCACAGTCTGGGGGGGGGGGGGATGGCACTGGGGGGGGGGGTGATGGCACAGTCTGGAGGGGGGGGTGGTGGGAGGGGGGGGGGTGACACAGTCTGGGGGGGGGGTGGTGGCACAGTCTGGTGGGGGGGGGGGGTGATGGCACTGGAGGGGGGGGGGGTGGCACAGTCTGGAGGGGGGTGGTGGCACTGGAGGGGGGGGGGGATGGCACAGTCTGGGGGGGGGGTGGTGGCACTGGAGGGGGGGGTGGCACAGTCTGGAGGGGGGGTGGTGGCACACACTGGAGGGGGGGGACACAGTCTGGAGGGGGGGGGTGGTGGCACTGGGGGGGGGGTGGTGGCACAGTCTGGAGGGGGGGGGGGGGTGTGGCACAGTCTGGAGGGGGGGGGTGGCACTGGAGGGGGGGTGGCAGGGGGGGTGATGGCACAGTCTGGGGGGGGGTGATGGCACTGGAGGGGGGGGGGGTGGCACAGTCTGGGGGGGGGGGTGGGGGGGTGGCACAGTGGGGAGGGGGGGTGATGGCACAGTCTAGAGGGGGGGTGGTGGCACTGGGGGGGTGGCACAGTCTGGCGGGGGGTGATGGCACAGTCTGGAGGGGGGTGGTGGCACTGGAGGGGGTGGGATCAGTAAGAGGCAGTGCCGCAGAGGTGGTGAAGGTTGGGATCGATCGCAATGCAAAACGGTGACTTACCGCCAATCGATCGATCGATTCCCCCTCCTCAGTAAGCGTGCCTCCAGGCTCCTCCAGAATGCCTTGCCTCAGAAAGCTCCTCCCCCGCATTCACTGTATTGGTCAGTTTTTTGTTTTAGTGTCCCGCCTCCCTTACAGTGTCTCTGGCTCTGGATAGGCGGGGGCGGAGCCCACACACGGTCTCAGAGCGCTTCTCTTCTCTCGCCGGTCTCTCCCCTCGCAGTGGGTGAAAGCCCCCCTCCCCATGGCATGAACTCCCTACACAGTTACAGTGAATAATGCCGCACGCACCCCGGACAGGGACAGTCAGGCGGGTGGGCCCGGGTGCCTGGCGGGCGGGCCGGTGGGCCCCCTGAAGTGGCGTAGAACTACAGGGCCCAGTCGCACTTGCGACTGTTGCGACCCTTAGAGTTGGTTCACAGGTTTAGGAAGGGAGTAACGTGAGCCTAGAGAGAGGGGGTGCCACAGAAGGACAAGAAACTGGCAGTCATGGTCCCCCAGCTGCAGCATACTGCAAAGTTTGCTCCAGTGACGAGGAGGGAGGGGATGATGAGGTCACTGACTGTACTTGTCTGCCTAAGAGAAGGGAGGAGGAGGAGGCACAACTCCAACGAGGCAGCATGTCCTCCAGGGGGCAGCTTATGGGCAGTCACCCTATTGCATAACACCGCAGAGCTCCACAGGTGCAGGGCACTGCTGACTGTCCGCTGACTTTTAAAAGTTCCTTGGTGTGGGCCTTTTTCAACACGTGTACAGCAGATTGCACCGTTGCTGTTTGCAAGCTATGTCTGAAGCGCTTTAAGCATGGCCAGAACAGCAGCTGCTTGGGCACCACATGCTTGACCAGACATATGACGACCCGCCATGTAATCCGTTGGCAACAGCACTTGAAATGCCCACATCAAAGTAAAAAGCAGACTTCTCCTTGCTCCTCATCTGGGATCTCCAACCATACTATACCTCCACTCCTCTCAAAAACCTGCACTGAAAGGAATGAAGGTATAGCAATAGGTGTCACAAGTACTTGCAGCCAATCTGCTAGCAGTACACCACCAATTGATTTTAGCAGGCAAATTTCCCTACCCCATTTGCCGAACCGTAAAAATTAATTCGGTCCCTGCCATCCACATGCTCAGCATCTAAATGCTAGCTTGGCCAAATTGCTAGCACTGCAACTGTTGCCTTTTCAGCTGGTAGACTCTGTCCCTTTTGTGAATTTGTGGAATGTGTTGTACCTCAGTGGCAGGTTCTAAAACGCCATTTCTTTTCATGGAAGGCCATTCCGGCTCTCTACCAGCATGTGAAAGGCAGTGTTCTGGCCTCATTGGACAGGGCGTCAGCAGTAAATTTCATATTACCGCAGACTCATGGTTCAGCGGGCATGGGCAGGGACGTTACCTTTCCTTCACAGGACACTGGGTAACTCTGCTGGCAGCTGGGAAGGATGCAGAACAGGGTTCAGTGTTGGAGCTTGTTCTGCCACAACATCTGTATGCTCCTCTCCCTCCTCTTCTTCCTCTATGGCCTCTTCTGCAAAATTGTCCTCTGAACCAGCAGTTCTCCCTAAGCGCTCAAGGGGCTACGCAAGCAGTCAGGCTAAAAGATGCCATGTGGTGCTTGAGTTAGTCTGCCTAGGGCACAGGAGCCACACTGGGGCAGAGATTCTGTCAGCTCTGCAGGGGCAGGCTCAGAGGTGGTTGACGCCAAGCCTGCTTCAGCCAGGAATGGTTGTATGCGACAATGGCACCAACCTTCTCTCCGCCCTCCGACAGGGACACTTGACATATGTTCCATGTTTGGCACATGTCCTGAATTTGGTGGTGCATTGGTTCTTGAGCAGGTACCCAGGCTTACAAGATCTCCTGAGGCAGGCCAGAAAAGCCTGTGGTCATTTCCACCGGTAGTACAATGCCAGTGCTCAGCTGGCTTACATTCAAAGGGAATGCACCCTGCCCAAAAACCGCCTCATTTGTGACATGCCCACCAGTGGAACTCAACGTTGGCAATGCTGCAGCGGCTGCACACACAGCAGAGGGCCATCAATGAGTACCTGTGCGAGTATGGCATCAGGATAGTGTCAGGGGAACTTGGGTTCTTTTTGCCATGCCAGTGGCTACTGATCAAGGATGCATGCACAGTCTTGTCACCATTTGAGGAGGCCACAAGGATGGTGAGCAGTGACAATGCATGCATCAGTGACACTGTCCCTCTAGTCTTCCTGCTGGAGCACACACTTTGTGGAATCATGAACAGGGCACTTGAGGCAGAACAGCGGGAGGAAGAGGAGGACTTCCTCTTCTCTAAAGGCCCCCTTTATCCAGATAGCATTCCTGTGGGCCCGCCAAACACACAGGAAGAAGAGGAGGAGGAAGAGGAGGAGGATTGTGTTAGCATGGATATAGAGGATAACACACAGCACCAGTCTTCAAGGGATGGTTTTCCCCAGAAACCCAAGGAGTACATGGCTGGGAGGAGGTAGTTACGGATAGGGATGAGCCGAACACCCCCGGGTTCGGTTCGCACCAGAACCTTCGAACGGACCGAAAGTTCGCGCGAATTTTCGAACCCTATACGTTATAATGGACGCGAACGTTCGAAATCAAAAGTGCTAATTACAACGGCCAATATGCATGTTAATGTCATAAAACAGGTTTGGGGACCCGGGTCCTGCCCCAGGGGACATATATCAATGCAAAAAGAACTTTTAAAAACTAACGTTTTTTTCGGGAGCAGTCATTTTAATGATGCATAAAGTGAAAAAAAAAAAGTGAAATTTTCCTTTAAATATGGTCCCTGGGGGGTGTCTAAAGTATGCCTGTGAAGTGGCATGTGTTTCCCGTGTTTAGAACTGTCCTTGCACAAAATGACATTTGTAAAGGAAAAAAAGAAGCCATTTAAAACCACTTGCGCCTTTAGGTTTGTTCTTAAGTAGAATCTGAACAGGTACATTATGAAGTGTAGCTCCATCCCCAAAAAATCTATTTTTAAGCTTTTTGGAGAACATAGGGAGGGGTTATCACCCCTGTAACATTTGCTGTCTTTGCACATCTGTTCAGAACATGTCACCTCACTTTCCGTCCCAATGACAAATGTTTTTGGAAAAAGTGGGGTTTTAATTGAAACAAGGATTGGTGATAAAGTATCAGTAGAGAGGAGATACCTTTTTCCCAAATTAAATCTAACAGGATAGAATTTCCCTTCCTAGGGGTAGATTTCCTCTCACTTCCTGTTTTCTCTTTCCATTTGCAAGTAGGAGTCGTTTGTAAGTTGGATGTTTGTACTCTGCAGAAATTTGCCCTATTAGATGTTGGTGTAGCCACAAGACTGGTGGGCACAGGAATGGGCCCTGCTGTGAGTTAATAGATCAAGATTTGTAATTGCATGCACCTGTTGAACAGGGCAGAAAAATTGGGGGTGGTGGTGGTGGTGGTGGACGGTGTTGCCACAAGACTGTAAGCTCTCACAGTTACTCTTGGTGGGCGCAGGAATGGGCCCTGCTGTGAGTTATTAGATCAAGATTTGTAATTGCAAGCACCTGATGAACAGGGCAGAAAATGTGGGCCTTTGGCGGTGGTGGTGGACGGTGTTGCCACAAGACTGTAAGCTCTCACAGTTACTCTTGGTGGGCGCAGGAATGGGCCCTGCTGTGAGTTATTAGATCAAGATTTGTAATTGCAAGCACCTGATGAACAGGGCAGAAAAATTGGGCCTTTGGCGGTGGTGGTGGACGGTGTTGCCACAAGACTGTAGGCCCTCATAGTTACTCTTGGTGGGCGCAGGAATGGGCCCTGCTGTGAGTTATTAGATCAAGATTTTTAATTGCAAGCACCTGATGAACAGGGCAGAAAAATTGGGCCTTTGGCGGTGGTGGTGGACGGTGTTGCCACAAGACTGTAGGCCCTCATAGTTACTCTTGGTGGGCGCAGGAATGGGCCCTGCTGTGAACTATTAGATCAAGATTTGTAATTACCCGCCCCTGTTAAACAGGGGCTGAAAAATTGTGCCTTAGGCACTGGTGCTGGTGCCACAACACTGCAACCCCTCACAGATACTGTACTTGGAGCACAGCAGTCACACGTGTTGCGAAGCATTTTTTTTAAAAAATTGTAAGTACACGCCCCTGTTAAACAGGGGCTGAAAAATTGTGCCTTAGGCACTGGTGCTGGTGCCACAACACTGCAACCCCTCACAGATACTGTACTTGGAGCACAGCAGTCACACGTGTTGCGAAGCATTTTTTTTAAAAAAATTGTAAGTACACGCCCCTGTTAAACAGGGGCTGAAAAATTGTGCCTTAGGCACTGGTGCTGGTGCCACAACACTGCAACCCCTCACAGATACTGTACTTGGAGCACAGCAGTCACACGTGTTGCGAAGCATTTTTTAAAAAAATTGTAAGTACACGCCCCTGTTAAACAGGGGCTGAAAAATTGTGCCTTAGGCACTGGTGCTGGTGCCACAACACTGCAACCCCTCACAGATACTGTACTTGGAGCACAGCAGTCACACGTGTTGCAAAGCATTTTTTTATAAACATTGTATGTACACGCCCCTGTTAAACAGGGGCTGAAAAATTGTGCCTTAGGCACTGGTGTGGTGGCATGGATCATTGAGGAGGAGGAAGAGGATAGTCAGTGAACATAAGAGGACAGTCACTCAGCATCAGCATAGGCAGTCTTGAAGGGATGTGACATTAAAAATTATTCGGTTATATCCGCCTCAGGTGCCTGGTAGCTGGTGGTGATCCAAGACTGATTCATTTTGATGAAGGTCAGTCGATCAACCGAGGCGGTGGACAGGCGCACCCTATGATCGGTGACAAATCCTCCAGCAGCACTGAATGTGCGTTCGGAAAGAACGCTGGAGGCAGGACAGGCCAGTAGCTCAATTGCATACTGTGCAAGCTCTGGCCAGTGATCCATCCTCAGGACCCAGTAAGCCAGAGGATTTTCGGTGGGAAAGGTGTCCAAGTCTGACCTTGCCCCAAGGTATTCCTGCACCATGTATATCAGACGCTGGCGATGGTTGCTGGAACCGATCATACCTTGGGGCTGCGGACTAAAAAATTGTCTGAACGCATCGGTCAGACGTCCACCTTCCCCACCGCTCCTTCTGCTACTGACCGAAGCCTCAGCAACTCGTCGCCCAGGACCAGGAGTTTGTAACCTCCCAGTTTCTGGGAACGCGTTGCACAGACCTTTCTGCAAGGCCTCCCTGAGATGTCTCATCCTCTGCTCCCTCTGCGACGGCAAGATAAGGTCCGCAACCTTACCCTTGTAAGGCCAGCCAGTAATGGTCCCTCTCCTTGATCCGAAGAACACGAGGATCCTTCCGCAGGCTTTGCAGGATCAGGGAGGCCATGCAGCGTAGGTTAGCTGAGGCATTCGGTCCGGAGTCTTCTGGGTCACTGAGGATGACATGATCGCCAGCCACCTCCTCCCAGCCACGTACAAGTCCACTGGTTTGTTGGGACTGTACATCATCCCTAAAAGACTGCTGCTGCTGATGCTGAGTGCCAGGCTCCACCTCCATGCTCACACAATCCTCCTCCTCCTCCTCCTCCTCCTCCTCCTCCTCCTCATCCTCTTCCTGTGTGATGGGTGGGACAGAAGGAACACTGTCCGGATAAAGGGGGCCTTGAGAGGCAAGGAAGTCCTCCTCTTCCTGCCTCTGTTCTGCCTCAAGTGCCCTGTCCATTATCCCACGCAGCGTATGCTCCAACAGGTGGACAAGAGGGACAGTGTCACTGATGCATGCACTGTCACTGCTCACCATCCTCGTGGCCTCCTCAAATGGTGAGAGGACAGTGCATGCATCCCTGATCATGCTCCACTGACGTGGGGAAAAAAAACCAAGCTCCCCTGACCCTGTCCTGGTGCCGTAGTCGCAAAGGTACTCATTGATGGCCCTCTGCTGCGTGTGCAGTCGCTGCAGCATGGCCAACGTTGAGTTCCACCTGGTGGGCATGTCACATATTAGGCGGTTCTTGGGCAGGTTCAGCTCCTTTTGCAGCTCAGTCAGCCGAGCACTGGCATTATAAGATCGGCGGAAATGCACACAGACTTTCCTGGCCTGCCTCAGGACATCCTGTAAGCCTGGGAACCTGCCCAAGAACCACTGCACCACCAGGTTGAGGACGTGAGCCATGCAGGGCACATGGGTGAGCTGCCCCTGTCGCAGGGCGGAGAGGAAGTTGGTGCCATTGTCAGAAACGACCATTCCTGGCTTAAGCTGACGTGGCGTCAACCACCTCTCGGCCTGCCCCTGCAGAGCTGCCAGAACCTCTGGCCCAGTGTGGCTCCTGTCCCCCAAACACACCAGCGCAAGCACGGCATGGCATCTTTTTGCCTGCGTACTTGCGTAGCCCCTTGTACGCCTACGGAGCACCGCTGGTTCCAAGGACAGAGCACTGGAGGAAGAAGAAGAGGAGGGGGGTGGAGGAGAGAGGTGTGTCACAACCAGTAGCAGTAGTAGCGTTTTGGAGGCGTGGTGGCGGAACAACCTCCAACACTACTGCACCTTGTCCTGCATCCCTCCCAGCTGCCAATAGAGTGACCCAATGGGCCGTGAAAGAAAGGTACCGTCCCTGTCCATGCCTGCTGGACCATGAGTCAGCGGTAATATGCACCTTACCGCTGACCGCCCTGTCCAGCGAGGCATGGACATTGCCTTCCACATGCCGGTAGAGAGACGGAATCGCCTTCCGTGAGAAAAAGTGGCGTTTGGGAACCTGCCACTGAGGAACCACACATTGAACAAACTCACGGAAGGGGGCCGAGTCTACCAACTGAAAAGGCAGCAGTTGAAGTGCTAGCAATTTAGCCAAGCTAGCATTCAACCGCTGGGCATGTGGATGGCTGGGAGTGTACTTCTTTCTACGGTCCAGCAGCTGGGGCAGGGAAATTTGCCTGCTGCAATCGGACGTCGGTGTACTGCAAGTACTTGGTTGTGACACACCTAATTCTACACCTTCAGTTCTCTCAGAGCAGCTTTCAGAGAGGACTGAAGGTGTAGTGGGGATGGAGATCCCAGCTGATGAGGAGCAAGGAGAGGTCCGCTTAGTTCTTTGGTGTGGGTCTTTTATGTGTGCCTGCCAACGAGCTGCATGGCAGGTCGACATATGTCTGGTCATGCTTGTGGTGCCCAAGCGGCTGATGTTTTGGCCACGCGAGATTCGCTTGAGACAAATATTGCAAATAGCAGTGGTGCGATCTGATGCACTCGTCTCAAAAAAGGCCCACACCAAAGAACTTTTCTGATAACGTGCAGAGGCAGCGCCCTGCACAGGCGGAGCTCTGCGGTGTTGTACAGTTGCTGTGCTGGCCTCTACCTGGCCTCCAGGGGGCATCCTGCCTCGTTGGACATGTGACGCCGCATCCTCCTCCTCCTCGTCCTCCTCCTCATCCTCTCTCCCTTCAGGCACCCACGTGGAGTCATTGACCTCATCATCCCCTCCCTCTTCACCACTAGAGCAAACCTGGCAGTAAGCTGCAGCTGGTGGAACAGTACTGCCAGATTCCTCAAGCTGGGTATCATCATCCGAGCCTTTGAATCGTTGGGCATCCTCCTGGAGCATGTACCCAACACTGTGCTCAAAGAGTTCGGGGGACTCCTCAGGAGGACATGGTGGGTCTAGGGAAGGGGTGGCTGATGATGCCATTGAGTACGCGTTGGCAGCTGCTCTGCCAGTACCCTGAGCCTGGGTGAGAGAGGATGAGGAGGATGAGGAGGGCTTGGTCATCCATTCTACCAAGCCTTCAGCATGATGCGGCTCCACATGTCCAGCTGCCGAAAACAAAGACGCGCGTGTCCCATGGCCACGTGCTGATGACGATGCACGACCACGTCCACGGCCACGGCCACGTCCACTAGAAACAGAGCCTGCCTGCCCTGTGTTCTTGGCTCTGCACGCTCTGCCTCCCCTTGGCGGTCTTCCAGCCATTGTAGTCGGTAGACCTGTGGGTGCTGCTGAGAAGAAAATATAGGAGCTCTGTGTGATGCTACTAACACACTAGAAGTCCTATGGGTGCTTCTGCAAAGAAAATAGAGGAGCTCTGTGTGATGCCACTAACACACTAGAAGTCCTGTGGGTGCTGCTGAGAAGACAATATAGGAGCTCTGTGTGATGCCACTAACACACTAGAAGTCCTATGGGTGCTTCTGCAAAGAAAATAGAGGAGCTCTGTGTGATGCCACTAACACACTAGAAGTCCTGTGGGTGCTGCTGAGAAGAAAATATAGGAGCTCTGTGTGATGCCACTAACACACTAGAAGTCCTATGGGTGCTTCTGCAAAGAAAATAGAGGAGCTCTGTGTGATGCCACTAACACACTAGAAGTCCTATGGGTGCTTCTGCAAAGAAAATAGAGGAGCTCTGTGTGATGCCACTAACACACTAGAAGTTCTGTGGGTGCTGCTGAGAAGACAATATAGGAGCTCTGTGTGATGCCACTAACACACTAGAAGTCCTATGGGTGCTTCTGCAAAGAAAATAGAGGATCTCTGTGTGATGGGACTAACACACTAGAAGTCCTATGGGTGCTTCTGGGAACAAAATATAGGAGCTCTGTGTGATGCCACTAACACACTAGAAGTCCTATGGGTGCTTCTGCAAAGAAAATAGAGGAGCTCTGTGTGATGCCACTAACACACTAGAAGTCCTGTGGGTGCTGCTGAGAAGAAAATATAGGAGCTCTGTGTGATGCCACTAACACACTAGAAGTCCTATGGGTGCTTCTGCAAAGAAAATAGAGGAGCTCTGTGTGATGCCACTAACACACTAGAAGTCCTGTGGGTGCTGCTGAGAAGAAAATATAGGAGCTCTGTGTGATGCCACTAACACACTAAAAGTCCTATGGGTGCTTCTGCAAAGAAAATAGAGGATCTCTGTGTGATGGGACTAACACACTTCAAGTCCTATAGGTGCTTCTGGGAACAAAATATAGGTCTGTGTGATGGGACTAACACACTTCAAGTCCTATAGGTGCTTCTGGGAAGAAAATATAGGATCTCTGTATGATGGGACTAACACACTTCAAGTCCTATAGGTGCTTCTGGGAACAAAATATAGGTCTGTGTGATGGGACTAACACACTTCAAGTCCTATAGGTGCTTCTGGGAACAAAATATAGGATCTCTGTGTGATGGGACTAACACACTTCAAGTCCTATGGGTGCTTCTGGGAAGAAAATATAGGTCTGTGTGATGGGACTAACACACTTCAAGTCCTATAGGTGCTTCTGGGAACAAAATATATGATCTCTGTGTGATGGGACTAACACACTTCAAGTCCTATAGGTGCTTCTGGGAAGAAAATGTAGGTCTGTGTGATGGGACTAACACACTTCAAGTCCTATAGGTGCTTCTGGGAACAAAATATATGATCTCTGTGTGATGGGACTAACACACTTCAAGTCCTATAGGTGCTTCTGGGAACAAAATATAGGATCTCTGTGTGATGGGACTAACACACTTCAAGTCCTATAGGTGCTTCTGGGAAGAAAATATAGGTCTGTGTGATGGGACTAACACACTTCAAGTCCTATAGGTGCTTCTGGGAACAAAATATAGGATCTCTGTGTGATGGGACTAACACACTTCAAGTCCTATAGGTGCTTCTGGGAACAAAATATAGGATCTCTGTGTGATGGGACTAACACACTTCAAGTCCTATAGGTGCTTCTGGGAAGAAAATATAGGTCTGTGTGATGGGACTAACACACTTCAAGTCCTATAGGTGCTTCTGGGAACAAAATATATGATCTCTGTGTGATGGGACTAACACACTTCAAGTCCTATAGGTGCTTCTGGGAAGAAAATATAGGTCTGTGTGATGGGACTAACACACTTCAAGTCCTATAGGTGCTTCTGGGAACAAAATATATGATCTCTGTGTGATGGGACTAACACACTTCAAGTCCTATAGGTGCTTCTGGGAAGAAAAATGTAGGTCTGTGTGATGGGACTAACACACTTCAAGTCCTATAGGTGCTTCTGGGAACAAAAATATATGATCTCTGTGTGATGGGACTAACACACTTCAAGTCCTATAGGTGCTTCTGGGAACAAAATATAGGATCTCTGTGTGATGGGACTAACACACTTCAAGTCCTATAGGTGCTTCTGGGAAGAAAATATAGGTCTGTGTGATGGGACTAACACACTTCAAGTCCTATAGGTGCTTCTGGGAACAAAATATATGATCTCTGTGTGATGGGACTAACACACTTCAAGTCCTATAGGTGCTTCTGGGAAGAAAATATAGGTCTGTGTGATGGGACTAACACACTTCAAGTCCTATAGGTGCTTCTGGGAACAAAATATAGGATCTCTGTGTGATGGGACTAACACACTTCAAGTCCTATGGGTGCTTCTGGGAAGAAAATATAGGTCTGTGTGATGGGACTAACACACTTCAAGTCCTATAGGTGCTTCTGGGAAGAAAATATAGGTCTGTGTGATGGGACTAACACACTTCAAGTCCTATAGGTGCTTCTGGGAACAAAATATATGATCTCTGTGTGATGGGACTAACACACTTCAAGTCCTATAGGTGCTTCTGGGAAGAAAATATAGGTCTGTGTGATGGGACTAACACACTTCAAGTCCTATAGGTGCTTCTGGGAAAAAAATATATGATCTCTGTGTGATGGGACTAACACACTTCAAGTCCTATAGGTGCTTCTGGGAAGAAAATATAGGTCTGTGTGATGGGACTAACACACTTCAAGTCCTATAGGTGCTTCTGGGAACAAAATATATGATCTCTGTGTGATGGGACTAACACACTTCAAGTCCTATAGGTGCTTCTGGGAAGAAAATATAGGTCTGTGTGATGGGACTAACACACTTCAAGTCCTATAGGTGCTTCTGGGAACAAAATATATGATCTCTGTGTGATGGGACTAACACACTTCAAGTCCTATAGGTGCTTCTGGGAAGAAAATATAGGTCTGTGTGATGGGACTAACACACTTCAAGTCCTATAGGTGCCTCTGGGAACAAAATATATGATCTCTGTGTGATGGGACTAACACACTTCAAGTCCTATAGGTGCTTCTGGGAAGAAAATATAGGTCTGTGTGATGGGACTAACACACTTCAAGTCCTATAGGTGCCTCTGGGAACAAAATATATGATCTCTGTGTGATGGGACTAACACACTTCAAGTCCTATAGGTGCTTCTGGGAAGAAAATGTAGGTCTGTGTGATGGGACTAACACACTTCAAGTCCTATAGGTGCTTCTGGGAACAAAATATATGATCTCTGTGTGATGGGACTAACACACTTCAAGTCCTATAGGTGCTTCTGGGAAGAAAATATAGGTCTGTGTGATGGGACTAACACACTTCAAGTCCTATAGGTGCTTCTGGGAACAAAATATAGGAGCTCTGCCTGCCTGCCTGCCACGAACACACTACAAGTCCTATAGGTGCTTCTGGGAACAAAATATAGGAGCTCTGCCTGCCTGCCACGAACACACTACAAGTCCTATAGGTGCTTCTGGGAACAAAATATAGGAGCTCTGCCTGCCTGCCACGAACACACTACAAGTCCTATAGGTGCTTCTGGGAACAAAATATAGGAGCTCTGCCTGCCTGCCTGCCACGAACACACTACAAGTCCTATAGGTGCTTCTGGGAACAAAATATAGGAGCTCTGCCTGCCTGCCACGAAGACACTACAAGTCCTATAGGTGCTTCTGGGAACAAAATACAGGAGCTCTGTTTGCTGCCAGTGCCTGCCTGCCACGAACACACTACAAGCCCCTCTTTCTAAATCAATCTTTCTAAATGAATCTATCTAACTCAATCTCTCTAAGTAAATCTCTCTAACTAACTAAATCCAGCAGAGTGACACAGAACGATCCTGCTCTATCTACGCCGGAACAGCATGTGACCGGCGCAGACGGCGTGGCGGCCTTTTATAAGAGGGGGCGTGTACTAAAGCCCCTGAGCTGTAATTGGCTACAGGCGTCCTGCCTGTAGCCAATTATGGCTCTTCGAGTTTCCGGCGCTGTGATTGGCCAAGCATGCGGGGTCACAGTGCATGCTTGGCCAATCATCAGCCAGCAATGCACTGCGCCGGCCGCGCCGGCCGCAATGCATTGCGGGGCCGCTCGCATCACACGAATGTGATGCGAACGGCCCAAATAGTTCTGGGCTCGCCGATCGAGCGAACGCCCGGTGCGCGATGCGAACATGGGTTCGCATCGAGCACCGGGCCCATCCCTACGGAAGATGCAGAACTCATCCTCCCTTTGCAGACGGAGCAGAGGAAGAAACATCTTCAGGAGACCTTGAAGAAAGGTTTGTGTAATGAATTTCCAGACCCTGGGAGGTTACCATTTCCTGGTGCTGGACAACGTTTTGTTGAGGCTTCGTTCAGTCAGAGGAAGAGTGGTGGAGAAAGGGGCAAGCTGACCGATGCCTTTAAACAATTTTTCAGTCCTCAGCACCAAGGTCTAATCGGTTCAAGCAACCATTGCCAGCATCTGAATTTTATGGTGCAGGAATATCTAGGGGCAATAGCAGACTTGAAGACCTTTCTAACAGAGCATCCCCTGTTTTACTGGGTCTTGAGGATGGACCACTGGCCAGAACTTGCTCAAAATGTAATTGAGCTACTGGCCTGTCCTGCATCCAGCATGCTTTCTCACATTCAGTGCTGCTGGAGGGTTTGTAATGGTTTAAAGAGTGTGCTGGTCCACAGACTCCGTTGATAGGCTCACATTCATAAAAATTAATTCTTGGACAAGCAGCTATCAAGCACCTGATGCTGATGTAACTGATTAAATTTGCAATGGATCTGGGATCCCTTGAAGACTGCCTATGCTGAATATGCTATTCCGCCTCAATCTTGATCATGCTAGCTTCCAACAATATTTTTTGATTAGGGCCCCACCACCACCACCCAAGGCCCAAGAGTATCTGTGAGGGGTTACAGTGTTGTGGCACCACCAAAACCAAAGGCCCAATTTTTCTGCCCCTGTTTAACAGGGGCATGTAATTACAATTTTTGAAATAATAGTTAATCAGGGCCCATTCCTGTGCCCAACAAGAATAACTGTGAGGGATTACAGTGTTCTGGCGCCACCAAAACCAAAGGCCCAATTTTCTGCCCCTGTTTAACAGGGCCATGCAATTAAAATTTTTGATATATTTAACAGCAGGGTCCGTCCCTGTGCCCAACAAGAGTAACTGTGAGGGGTTACAGTGTTCTGGCGCCACCAAAACCAAAGGCCCAATTTTTCTGCCCCTGTTTAACAGCACCATGTAATTACAATTTTTGATATAATATTAAACAGCAGGGCCTGTTCCTGCGCCCAACATGAGTAATTGTGAGGGGTTACAGTGTTCTGGCGCCACCAATACCTAAGGGATCCGACAATACATTACAGCCACAAGCAGTTTTTGTTTTTTTTTGTTAATAAATTTTATTATTCATATGTCAACTTTACAAACATTGTGAACTGTAGCATGTACAGGAGATAAGGCAGGTATCAAACAAACATTTCAATGTAACATGTTACCGAGAGATAAACAATAGTAGGAGTAAGGAACATATCAATAACATTTATGGTTATACATGGGAAGTCATCATAAGTCATAGACACTTCATAACTGTGAGGATCAACGAGAGTGTAAGAGGGGTACAAGACTTATGTGAGTAGGGGAGGGTGGCAGTGTATAATCTGCAGAGAATTATTAGACCTCCCATGGGTGATTAATCCCATCTTTGTTTGTCACCAGTTAGCTGTTTGTACCTGTTCACCCCAGTAGGGATCTCACTGTGAACAGGTAGGTTATTAACATGGGTGTAGTAGCAACCGTAGGAAGAAACAGGGTGGGTTCTCAATAGCCATAACTTTGTATACAATATTGGTATTTGAAAAGTGTATTCAATCCAAACTAGTAGAGTGGGCGAAGGGGACGGGTGCCGTTTGGGGCACTCAACCTAGTGATCAGATATGTTAGGTGTGTATCACTTTAGATAAGTATCATTCGGGCAAATCCGTTGGTTGGAGGGAAGAATGTGGAGTGGGAGAGGTGGAGGTAGAAGGAGGTGTCAGGGTGTGATTTGATTGTCGGAAATGTATCCAACAAGCCCATGTTTGCGTGTGTGTAGAAGCGTCGTCCCTGGTCTGGTGAATTAAATTCTCCATTTCCTCAATTTTATCTACTCTGCGCGTCCATTCCTCAATTTAGGGGGGAGTAGGACTTTTCCAGTGTACAGGTAAACATTGGTTAGCTGCGTTAATCAGGTGTATTGTGAGGGATTTTTTGTATGAGCGTTTGATGTTTGGAGAATGATGAAGTAAAAATTGGGCAGGTTAGAGCTGAATGTGGGAGGTGGTGATTCGAGTTATGAGAGAGTGTATTTCAGTCCAAAATGGTTGGATCAGTGGGCATTCCCACCATATGTGAATCAGGGAGCCTATGGCCGTGTTACATCTCCAACAGGTGGGGGGGTGTTCTGGTGCAAATTTATGTATTTTATCCGGAGTTTTGTACCATTTGGAGAACAGTTTGTATCTGTTCTCCTGTACCGACACGTTTAAAGACCCTTTGTGAATATGCGTGAAAATGCCTTCCCACTCTTTAGTTGTTAAATCCAGGTGGAGTTCAGATTCCCATTGTCTCACCAAGCTGTCTGATTTGATGTCAAGCCACAAGCAGTTTTAAATATTTTTTTTTCCTTTTAGAAATGTCATTTTGCTGTGGTACTGTTATAAACATGGGAAAGATGTGCTACTTTACAGGCAGACAAATATCCCCTAGGCAGGATATATAAAGGAATATTTCATTTTTATTGTTTCACTTAAAATCACTGCTCCTGAAAAGACTGCTGTTTTTAAAACTTTTTTAAGCATTGATATATGTCCCCTGGGGCAGGACCGGGTCCCCAAACACTTTTTTTGGCAATAACTTGCATATAAGCTTTTAAAATGAGCAAATGAGTAATTACTATATATTTTTGTTAATGTTTTCTTAATTTTTATGTACATCGTATTTACACATATATATGTTTTTCAAATAGAAAATATATTAACACGCCAATGCCAAATCCCTGAAGAAGGATATGAACACATCAGTCTAGCCTTATCGGCTCTAGTTTTTCCGAAACATGTTGGGTTTTGTTGTTATTTACACTCAGATCTGACCTATCGTCTGATTCCCGGTGTGTCTCAACCAAAGTTGGCAGTAAATATTTTATGCATGTTTTTTCTTCATATCTTCATGCACTGTAGATGTGTAAATAATATATTTTTTGTGTATTTAATAAAAACCTTTTTGATATTTTACATTTATATTTTGGTTACTATATATGTTTTTGCTCTTGAATCCTGACATATTCTTTCTACCCATACTATCCCTTGGGGCTATCTTCAATAGTTTTTCTATTATGTAACAGAGTGCAGGGGTAAGCAATGCAGAGGCCAGTAGTATGCAACTCACATTGCAGGTGTCTAAGGTAAGTAATGCAGACATCAGGGGTTAGTAGTAAGTACCAAGGTCAGCAGTATGTACCACAATGTGCAAGGGCCAGGAGAAAAAACACAGAGTTCAGGGGTTAATAGTAAATAACCAAGGAGGGGGGCAGCCCCTGTAAATAGAACAGCACAGCTGGGGGAAGATGTTGCAGAATCTTTCATAGCTCAGGCAGCTGAAGGGATGAAATCTATTGTCTTGGAACAGCCACAAACAATAGAATGACGTTTGACAGCTGTTAGAGCAGAAAGTGGGTGCTGGATGTTGGATAGCTCATGGAATAGCAGCCCTGGCTTATAAGCAGTCTGGGCTAGAACAGGCTCACTTGCAGTAATTTTCTGTCCAACCAAAAAGGAGCTGGCATCTCTTGCCAGCAATGGTGAGTTGTTGACCCCAATCTAGGGTGTTTATAACTCTTATACTTAGGACCCCTTTGAATTCTTCCACACTGTATATGTTGGTGAATTTGTGCATAATGAAGAGTATACCCAAATGCTAGCCTAATTAAACCTGTTCAGAGGCTCATTGTTGCAGAATTTTCAAAAGTTCTAACTCAATGAACTGGATTACTAAAGTGGAGCCTAATGAATGAGTACTTTATGCATGTACTGCATGTATACAGACACTTCTCTTTGAGCGCACTGGTCCAACTCTCTCCATTGATTGCATAAGTCATTAGTTCAAGTGTAAAACTTCCTGTGTGCCCCTAAAATATTGCTTGTCTATGTGATTATACGAGAATTAAGAACATTGCAGCTTGTCAGTGTGGTGGTGGCATGCTTTATCCATGTTATACACCATGATTAGTCGGAAGTCACTGCAACACCCTTTTAACCCTTTGAGGATTCCAGCATAGTTTGTAAGAGAAATATACCATATGTTCCTGGTAGTGTATACCTTTGCCCATTCAGAAGGAAGCCAGTTGCCTGAGACAATCCAATGCACATGCACAAGAGGTCCCAGAGGCTGCCCAATGGCATGAAAGATGTCTGACCCAGAAGAAGGCTGGCAGGGATTGGGGGAAGGGGCTGTTAGGGATGGCTTAATCTTATTGCAAAATACCACAAAACACTCAAATCCTGTACTAATGAAAAATACAAGTAAGATACGCCAATGTAGCTGATTTTCCAGCTTCATAAGAATAATTTTACAATACAAATCAAGTGTTAAAAACAACCTAAAAAGTTTGTGAATAAATCAAAACTAAATCCAATTCCCCCACTCGCTTCTTTTAAAAAGCTATTCTTTTCTAAACCATTCATGGCAAACCCTAGAAACTGCAGTGCATGAAATCCCAGAAAGGCAGCAAAAAAATAATAAAAAATAGCTGCAACTGCCACCTCAAGTACCAACAATCATTCCAAAGTTGCTTAGATCATGCACCTCATTTTAACATCTGCTAGCTATAGATATTGGGTTGCAGCGACATGATTCACTGCTTGCTGCTTTGCGTAAATGTGCAGGTAAACAGCACATGATAACATGTCCGCTGAGTGTATTTTTGCTGGAGTTCCATAATAATTCACAATCCTTTCATATTGCCAGAGAGTGACTAAGGTACATTTATGTGATATTTTCTCATTTGGGAGAAAGAGCTGAATCTGTTTTTGGCACACTTTGCCAGTTGGATTTGTCAAACATAAAAACAACTCAAAATACATCTGTACTGTAAAAATCCATTTTCCAATTTTAATTTTCATTTGCACTTGTACTGAACAAAATATAGTTTCTGGTATTTGTCATTGAAGCTATATATGAACAGCCTAGGATTTCATACACACATAAGATGATATTTGGTAAAAAGTTGGTATTATACAGCATAACGACTGACTTAATTTTTTTGTTTGTTTCAACCTGCTGATATTGCCAGTAACTTGCTTCCTCTGTTTTAGGGTGACAACACTCACTCACTGTACTATGTACAGTAAATCCCCCCCCCCCCCCCCAAAAAAAAAAAAAAAAAAATTCTGATCTTTGCACAAATCCCCCTCCTCTACCATATTATCTTTTCTAGCACAAGTCACTCAAATCCACCCTCCTAGCACAAATCTTCTTCACCCATCCCCCTCTCAACACAAATCCCCCTAAATCACCACTCCTAGCACACCTCCCCAAATTTCCCCTCCTAAAGCAATTCTTACCCCCTAACACCCCCCCCCAAATTACCCCTCCCAACACAAATTTCCTCCCCCAATC
>CM053026.1:465784397-465854216 GCA_028564925.1 Lithobates sylvaticus | reverse complement strand
TAAAACAACATACTGGCTTCAAGCTGAAGTTTGTTTAAAAATACCAGCTAGGGGTTCGGGTGGGTAAACTGGTCAAATATGGCTAGTTTGTTCTGTACACTAAACTGCAAGCAGGCTGGGTTTAGGTCAAAATTAAAGTGGAACTAAAGGGGTTAAACTCACCTTTCCAATGCTTTCTTGCCGTTGCTGGCATCTTCTCCTGTGTACTGGTCTTCGGCCATCTTCTTCGGTTGATGCAGGATGATGTTACTCATGCTCAGGCGTCCATCATTCCATCACACATATACTGGCCTGGCACTGTAAGCTGAGCTATGCATGCACAGCTCAGTTTACAGCACCTCAGAAGACAGCAAGCAGGCTGGTAGGAGCATTGTATTGCAGAAGAGACATTGCATGTCTGTTCTGCAAAAAAATCTTGCCTGCTCGCTGTTTGGTACAGCGGAACCTCAGTTTTGCTTTAAGTTCAACCCAAAACTAGAGCTCATCTTTAACCATCTATGCTTTGAAGCCACATGTTACCCTGATTGAGTCAGACATGACTATGAACTGTCATTGTTGGCCTTGAATTTGTTTTGCATGATTTTGCAGTGTATTAATGTTCTTTGTTATATTGATTCTAACTTTGCACTTATTTAGTCAATTGCAAAATTCAGTGACTCCCTGTCTAATCATACCATGTATTTTCTTTGGCTCCTGGTAATAAAAGAATAAGATAAGTATAGGCTAGGGAAGGGAAATAAAATAAAGGTTTTAGGATTAAAACCTATGTCAGGTTTTACTGCTATTTTGCTAGACAATAAGGGAAAATCTGCAACTAGGCAACAGGCAACCATAAAAAAACTGAGGCTCTAGCATTCCCTGGCCTAACCTAAAATTAATTAATAAGATTTATACTTCTGTCTATGTTGGAGATAATTCCCCTCACTTCCTACTATTTTAGTAGACAGGATGTGAAAGAATCAATCTAATGAAATCTCAGATGGCAGTAAAACCAAAATAAACCTATATATATATATATATATATATATATATATATATATATATATATATATATATATATATATATATATATATATATATATATATATATATATATATATATATATATATATATATATATATAAATTTGTATAATGCATACACAGATATGCTTTAAACCTCCTGATGGAGCAAGAAAGCATGATATGGAGACAGGCAGCTCAAAGACACCAGTCTGGTTCAAAATGTCCTAAACAACACATGGCCCATGTCTTATCACTTTTATCTCCAGCTATTCTTAAGTGTGTTTTTTTTCTGTAATTTTGCTGTATCTACACTGTAATATTTAGTGTTTTGTTTCTAAGTATTTAAATGAATCAAACTGCAGAAAACTCAAAATCATTTTGTACAGAAAAAAATCTTATTTACTCTAATCAGATAAAAGATTGGTTAATTTCTGTTTCTGGGAAATTCCATCTCAACTTAAAAAAAAAATTCTCAAAACATTTCCTGTAATACTTTTTAATTGATTTTGTTTTGAAAAATATTATTGATTGGTTCATGTCATCATAATTGTGACATTTCTCTGTAGTTTGTACTAACAAACACTCCATTCAAATAATATACTACTACTACTACTAATAATAATAATAGAATAATAGCCTTTAAATGTTCCTTTGTACTTGTACTCTCTCCACCATAGGGGCTGGTTCACAGTGGTCCAACATGCATGCCGACTTTGAGAGCACAAGTCGCAAGACATGTCAAAATCAATGGTTCCCTATGAGAGCTGTTTTAACTGGTCTGACTTTGAAATTGCTTCCTGCACTACTTTGGTCCGACTTGGGCACCATTTCAGCCCATTTATTTTAACATCTGGGGACGTCACCCGGAGACCCCACCCCTTGTGACATCACCCCGGAGACCCTGTCCCCTGTCACAAGGGGGCAGGGTATCCACATGATGTCTTGAGGGGCAGGGTCTCTGAGTGACATCCCCAGATGGCCACTCCCTATGGCTATATAAGAATTGGCAGACGCCAGAGCTGACACAACAGCAGGAGCCAGTGTTGGAGGAGGACCAGGTCGGCGGAGGAAGAAGTCATAGGCAGAGGGAGAAGAACCGAGAGAAGAAGCAAATGGAGAAGAACCAGGAGAAGAACTGGAGGGAGAAGACCAGAGGAAGAAGAACCAGAGGGAGAAGACTGCAGAAAGAAGACACGGAGCTACGACAGGGGACATTCTTCATTTTTAATAAAGGACTTTTTGAAAAAGCATCTCTTGATTTTTGTAACACTAAACTTTTTTTTGGATGAATGGGTAGGGGTACAATGTACAGTATATCTCCTTGTTAAAGGGGGCTTTCAGATTCTGATAAGCCCCCTGCCCTCAGACCCCCACAACCACAGCCCAGGTTTGTCGGGAAGAGGCCCTTGTCCCCATCAACTAGGAGACACTGTTTTTTTTTGTAATTTTGGCGTGGGACTCTCCCTCAAGATCCATACCATACTCAAATGGCCTGGTATTGATCTAAGGGGGACCACACGCCCTTGTGACATCACCCCTGAGACCCTGTCCCCTGTCACAAGGGGGCAGGGTATCCACATGATGTCTTGAGGGGCAGGGTCTCTGAGTGACATCCCCAGATGGCCACTCCCTATGGCTATATAAGAATTGGCAGACGCCAGAGCTGACACAACAGCAGGAGCCAGTGTTGGAGGAGGACCAGGTCGGCGGAGGAAGAAGTCATAGGCAGAGGGAGAAGAACCGAGAGAAGAAGCAAATGGAGAAGAACCAGGAGAAGAACTGGAGGGAGAAGACCAGAGGAAGAAGAACCAGAGGGAGAAGACTGCAGAAAGAAGACACGGAGCTACGACAGGGGACATTCTTCATTTTTAATAAAGGACTTTTTGAAAAAGCATCTCTTGATTTTTGTAACACTAAACTTTTTTTTGGATGAATGGGTAGGGGTACAATGTACAGTATATCTCCTTGTTAAAGGGGGCTTTCAGATTCTGATAAGCCCCCTGCCCTCAGACCCCCACAACCACAGCCCAGGTTTGTCGGGAAGAGGCCCTTGTCCCCATCAACTAGGAGACACTGTTTTTTTGTAATTTTGGCGTGGGACTCTCCCTCAAGATCCATACCATACTCAAATGGCCTGGTATTGATAAAAGGGGGACCACACGCAGTTTTTTTTTTCTGTCGTGAGGTTCCCCCTTCAAAGGGCCTGATATGGTCAGATCAAAGTCGGATCTCATTCATTAAATTCACATTGAAAGTCGGACATGAAGTTGCATGTCAAAGTCGGGTCAGAAGTCGTATGACTTTTGTGCCAAATCAGTGGGAACATGATGTTAAAGAGACCTTGTCATCTAAATAAAAAAATACGTCTGTAGGTATAAAGTGCAAGCACCTAAAGAAGCCTATGCAAAGCTTTGCTGCCACCTCATACCTAATGTATATTGTTATTGGCCCATCACTATGACTAGTGAAATCTCACTTGCTAATACCAGTGTGCATTAGGCAGGAAGAAGTTGCCAAGTTTTGAGATTCTCAGGGAGTGCCAGAGATGCACCTGTCAAGCAGTCTTATTTTTGCTCAGGTCAGTAAGGTTTAGGAGGCTAATGCAGGCAGTACAAACATCTCTTGTCTGCACTTAAAGCGGGATTTCACCCTAAAGTGGAACTCCCGCTTTTCGGAACCCTCCCCCCCTCCGGTGTCACATTTGGCACCTTTCAGGGGGGATGGGGGTGCAGATACCTGTCTAAGACAGGTATCTGCACCCACTTCCGGGCATAAACTCCCACGGGAGTTTACGCAGCTTCCTGTCCCGGCATGCTGTCTGCCGGGACACACACGTGTACCGGCAGACATCGCTGAAGATTCTCATTGCGCCGTGCGACTCGCGCATGCGCAGTAGGGAATCGGGAAGTGAAGCCACTTCCTGATTCCCTCACGAGAATGGTGCCGGCTACAGCAGAGAGCCGAGCGATCGATCGGCCTCTGCTGCCGACACCGCTGGACCCTGGAACAGGTAAGTGTCCATTTTTTTTAAGTCAGTAGCTGCAGTATTTGTTGCTGCTGGCATTTAAAAAAAATATTTCAGTACAGTCCCGCCTTAAAGTTCTAAAGACTAAAGTTTTTTTTACATTCATGCAATCTATGCACAAAGGTAAAAAAAACCTTCAGTATGCAGCTCCCTCTGCAGCCCCCCCCCCCCCATGTTTACCCAAGGTCAATCTTGATCCAGCGATGTGTACGAGAGCGGCTGCTCTCCCAAGTCACTGAATCCTCATTGACTGAATGATAGCAACGGGAGCCCATTGGCGGGGGGTCCATTTCCAACTATGCCAAGTGTGTGTATCTGTGCCCTGCATGTGGTGGTACCTCTTCCGTGGGGTATGATCGAGACTGTGGTCTTGTTGAAAATCCAACATTAACACAGTTCCCTGACTTTAGTTTTGAGATGAGCCTGCACTCTGTGCAGTAATAAACATACAGAATTCCTCTGAAAACGACTTGTCCCATGTCAGTACACACTGTAACTTGTATGGTTGCATTAGGGGGAACCTGCTGAGCCTGTGCCCACTCCACCAGTCCAGCGTACCTCTGTTACCTCACGCTCAGTAACAGAATGGTGTCCCCCCGAGCACCAAGCACAGGCCTTACGCATGCTCTCGCTTAACTCTTTCCTTTCTGTACCTCATGACCAGGCCATGGATCTCTATAATGCAGGTTCGGATCCCATTGCCACTGGATACCAACCACTAGGAAGGGAGCCAGGACATCTACCCCCTTGCTACCAAAGAACCTGTCACTTACCAGGTGCCACGCCTAATGACTGGTTGCTTGTAGCTTGTTTCTTCACTTAGTTACCCATAGCAACTACTCTCTTCTCTCTGTCTTGCTGAGTTGACCTTTTGAAGCAGTGTTACTTCATACCCCACATGTGCTATACAGACCCAGGTTTTTTGGAATATGCTAGAACCAACATGCACCTCTTTGAATAACTTCAGACCAGGCTCAAAATGGTTAATATAATTTTACTGTAAAGATGCAGCACGACAGTACAAAATGAACAAAACCCTGTCTCTGATCCTAACTAAAATAGCGTTGTGGCGCAGGCATACCTCCATGAGGCGAGAGTCTATAATAGCATTGTCCATAGCTGGATTGCTGTCCGTGATCCCCAGTTTCTTCAGGACCACTCTTGCACCCACAGGAACAGAGCTGAAAGTGTTTAACCCTTTCCCCTGCCTGGGCTGGCTGCTGGAGAACTAACTGTACACACATTTTGAACTTGCTTACAAGCCTGTCAATCACAGCCAGTAAGGAAGGAGCAAGGGTGGGGCCGAGCCCCGTTCTGTGTGTCTTATGGACATACAGAGCGGGTCCTCTGGATCAAGCATGCACGAGTGCCACATAGCACGTGGCTTGCTATGGAGGCACTGAGGGAAGAGGAGGAGACAGGAGCTCATCTTCTCACATAACATGAAAAGGTGAACTAACTCACAACACCCTCCTCACATCCCAAGTCCCCGCTGCACTCACATCTAGGGGATGATTATCTTTCACTGCCCATGCTAGCTGATGTATCAGTCTGGGCATTTAAAAGACTTTCTCTTCTGCACCCTTTTTCTTTTGGGATGCCATCCTGGAACAAAGAGGGCTCATTGGTTTCTCTTTGGTTAGTGCAGTCAGGTGCTGGCACATGTTAAAGAGACTCTGTCATCTTATAAACAATGCTACCAGTATGGAGGAACTTAGAAAGGCTAGACATGTGCGCCGTCAATAAATTAGTTTTGTTTCATTCCGTTTCGTTTTGTACAAAAATGAATTAATAATTTTCATTAGATTCGTAAACGTTTCATGAAATAACGAAAGTTCGTTATGATGAATTTATCATTATGTGGGGCTCCCACCATCCCTGTGCTGACTTCCTGGATTTTTAACCTTTAGGTTCGTTAACTTTTCGTAAAAATAACGAATGTTCATTATGATGAATTTATCATTATGAGGGGTTCCCACCATCCCTCTGCTGTGCTGACTTCCTCTGATTGGTGAACAAAACACCAGTCACATTTCTGTTGTAATTTAACGAAATTTCGTATTTCGTATAAAAATTTGTAAGCATAGAAATTCCCATAGGCTTCCCACCATCCCTGTGCTGAGTTCCCAGGTCTGTACACCTGCTGTGTCCATTATGAAGGGGTTCCCACCATCCCTGTGTTGAGTTCCCGGGTCTGAGTTTACACCCGCTGTGCCCATTATGAGGGGTTCCCACCATCCCTGTGCTGTGCTGACTTCCTGGGGTTTTAACTTTTAGGTTTGTTAATTTTTCGTAACAATTACGAATTTTCGTTGTGATGTATTTATCATTATGAGGGGTTCCCACCATTCCTGTGCTGTGCTGACTTCCTGGGTTTTTATCTTTTAGCTTCATTAACTTTTCGTAACAATTACGAATTTTCATTATGATGAATTTATCATTATGAGGGGCTTCCACCATCCCTGTGCTGTGCTGAATTCCTGGGTTTTTAAGTTTTAGGTTCGTTAACTTTTCGTAACAATTACGAATGTTCGTTATGAATTTGGATCCGAAACTCGTAAATGAAATTTCGTATTTCGTACAGAATTCGTATGCATACAAATTAGTATTTCGGATTCGTACGAATGTATGAATTTCTGGAAATTCGTACAAATTTTCGATTCGTACGAAACTAATCGCACATGTCTAAGAAAGGCATATGCATGCCAGCAGACAAAAATAACAGTAATAGTTCATTGATTGATTTCAGTTGTTCTTTGGAATTCCTTTTTTATATTTTCTGCATGAGAGTGAAATTTAAATATATTAAAATTATTACTTCATGTTATAAATGAATATGCTTAACCACATCCCGACCGGCGCACGAAGATGTACGTCGACAGAATGGCACGGACAGGCATAAGGGCGTACAGGTACGCCCCTTTTAAGATGCCGCAGTGCCATCGAGCACGCGCCGTCGGTGGCGCGCTCGCGCCGGTTGGGACCCCCGTGAGGCCGGTCGCGGGTCCCGCAGACTCGATCGCTGTGGGGATACCTGCGATCATCTCACGGGAAGGCTGAACGGGGAGATGCGGAAATAAATAACATCTCCCCGTTCTGCCTAGCAACTAGTGACACCGATCTCTGCTCCCTGTGATTGGAGCAGAGATCAGCATTCACTAGCTCACAGCCACGCCCCCCCCACAGATAGAAACATGCCTCTAGGAACATGTAACACCTCCCGCCCCCTAGTGGTTAACCCCTTCACTGCCAGTGTCATTTACACAGAAATCAATGCATTTAAATAGCATTGATTGCTGTATAAATGACAATGGTCCCAAAAATGTGTCAAAAATGTCCGATGTGTCCGCCATAATGTGCAGTCACAATAAAAATTGCTGATCGCCGCCATTACTAGTAAAAAAAAAAATTATTAATAAAAATGCTATAAAACTATCCCCTATTTTGTAAATGCTATAACTTCTGCGCAAACCAATCAATAATCGCTTATTGCAAATTTTTACCAAAAATATGTAGAGGAATACGTATCGGCCTAAACTGAGGGAAAAAAAAATGTTTTTTTTTTTATATTTTTGGGGGATATTTATTATAGCAAAAAGTAAAAAAGAATGCGTTTTTTTTCAAAATTGTTGCTCTTTTTTTGTTTATAGCGCACAAAATAAAAACCGCTGGGGCGATCAAATACCACCAAAAGAAAGCTCTATTTTTGGTTAAAAAAAAGGACGTCAATTTTGTTTGGGAGCCCCGTCGCATGGCCGCGCAATTGTCAGTTAAAGCAACGCATTGCCGAATCGCAAAAAGGGGCCTGGTCCTTTGGCTGCAAATTGGTCCGGTCTGAAAGTGGTTAAAGTAGCCAAAGCTTGAGTACCCCTTTTTCCTGTACAACAGCGACATGGAGGTTAGCACGCTTAAGGTCAGCATCCAATCCTGCAGGGGAAACAGGAGATCAACACTCCTGGAAGTGTTTAGGGCCTTTCACACCATAATGTGATGCACAAAAAGTAGTTTTCCATGCACGTTTCCTGCACTGCACGGGAATGCGCTGCTTTTGTTACATGCATTGCCTTTGTTAGATTCATGCGGATACCTTTAATTGTTAATGGCACCCCAAACGCATCTAACGAATGCAGCGTGTTTGCAGCCACAAAACCACTTGGTACCGCAGTGCCATGTGGTTTGGTGCAGTGCAATTTTTAACAGTCGAGACTGCTGTACTTTTATCGCATTCCAGAGCATTTGGCAGCCCAGCGAGATGAATGGGCCATAAAAAATGGAGCGTACAAAATGTGTACGTTCTGGTGTGAACCAGTCCTTAAGGTGCACCCACTCTGGAAATTTTAACTGAGCCTGGGAATGGTTCACCCCCTTGCTCCAATTTATTCGTATTATTTATTATTATTTATTGTAGTGCAAATGATCGGAACTGTGTCCGTGAATTGTTCATTTGTGGTCCCCTACAGTTCAGTGTGAATGCAAACTGTGCATAACTCTCCATAGATGACTGAGCACAGGAGCAGGGATCACTGTTATCTGGTTGACGTAAGTGTGTCTGGGAGTTTATAGCCCACTGTGAGGGCAGACCAGTGGGGGTATGGGGAGGGGGGGGGACAATTAAAGCCAGGGATGGTTTGGTTTAACTGAAGTGTGGCTTTACTTCTCTTTATAGGAAACTTTATTTAGCACTTTAATTATCTAGAGTTTATCTTTATGTCATTAATAAAATACTTCCAAAACACATCAACAATGTACAGAAGAGAGAAAAGTAACCAACCAGTAGTCATATTTCCTTCTGTGATTCTAATCAAATTAAAGGAGTAATTGTGTTGCTATGCATTACTGAACACTGCATAAAAATGTATATTTCCACATATTTGTTAAAAAAACTTGATTGGGAATAACTATATTCTGTATACATTTGCTTTCATTAATTAAAATGTGTTTAAATGTATGCATGTTCAGGTCTACCCCATTAAATATAAGACATTAGCTATAAACTGAATTCACTTGTAAGAAGTTTTCCCTTAATCCCGTGTGTTCTCAAACAAAACAAATGAATGAACGAACACAAAAGCTGCTGAACAAATGTAACTTTTATTCATGGTTTCCATTTGTTTACCTTCTGTCTAGATTACAATAATTCTGTTCTCACCGCGTAAATAAAAGAGGCGTGTAGTGAAATGGTACAAATCATCACAATCATCAGGCCTTGAGAACATATCAAGCCAGCACATGGAGAGGGCCTGTATAGTGCATGCACTTAGCTAGCTGTTAAGGTTAATTGTATGCCTGAAGCACATTACTATATCAGGCCATGGACACCTCCAGCTGCTATGAATGCTGTCAGTTATGTCACTTCATCAACTCTTTTGCCAGCACATATTTCACTCCTACTCCACAAAAAGCGGCCCTTCTTCACAGAACTATATTCTTCTACCTGGAAATGTTTACCCAAGCTCACTGAAAGTGTTCCACTATCTAGCTGTGACCTGCCTTTTTTTCTTTACCTTACTTAATAAAAGCAATACTATAATAACTTTGATGATCACAGTGAAATAACTACTATTAGGGTCAATCAAAGGCTTTAACACAAAAGATAAGGCTCTTTTTTTTAGCTATGTGACTAATTTATGTGTTTAAATTTTTAAACAACAGTGTTACGTTTGTGACAGATAAATACTTTTAAAACAAATACATGTTCTATAATTATTAAAGTATAATTTCTGTCTAGCCATAACGATTTCTAAAAATTCACCTCACCCCCAGCTTCCTATTCATTCTACCCTATGTAACAAAGATCTGTATACCTATTTTCAGCCTGCTCTGATTGGGTCATGTGATCCTCTCTGTCGGTAAGTGGCCAGCTGCAGGGGACAGGAGTGAGCGCTTAACACTGACTGGGAATTCCATGAGTGGTGACGTTACCAGTGGACAGCTCCCATAGCCCAGCCATTGTTGGCACACCCTCCTCACCCCTGCAGCCGGCCACTCAGATAATCCAGATAATCCACTCAGGTAATCCAGAACTGCAGGATCACATGACTGGACCACAGCAGACTGAAAAAGGTAAGTATATAGATCTATATATATATATATATATATATATATATATATATATATATAAGGAGGGAGGGGACATTTTTAACAATATTTATGGTTACCCAGGATTTTCACTTTAAGTACAAAGAGCTGCATGCAGGGGCTGCATACCAAGATCCCAATTTTCATTCCTCATTGATGGGCTGAGTAATTTGTGTTGATACTTCTAGTAAATTATATTTTAGGACTTTTTATGGTTAGGTATTGAGAAGAAAAAAACTGCTTAACCGCTTCCCAACCGGCGCACGCCGATGTACGTCGGCAGAATGGCACGGACAGGCATATGGGCGTACAGGTACGTCCCTTTAAATTTGCCGCCGTGCCCTCGCGTGTGCGCCGCCGGCTGGCGCGTGCGTGCGCCGGTCGGGACCTCCGTGAGTTGGATCGCGGGTCCCGCGGACTTGATCGAGTCCATGGGGATACCCGCGATCGTCTCATGGGGAGGAAGAACGGCACTGATTGCTGTATAAATGACAATGGTCCCAAAAATGTGTCAAAAATGTCCCAAAAATGTGTAAAAAATGTCCCATGTGTCTGCCATAATGTCGCAGTCACAATAAAAATCGAAGATCGCCGCCATTACTAGTAAAAAAAAATATTAATAAAAATGCCATAAAACTATCCCCTATTTTGTAAACGCTATAACTTTTGCGCAAACAATCAATAATCGCTTATTGCAATTTTTTTTTTACCAAAAATATGTAGAAGAATACGTATCAGCCTAAACTGAGGAAAAAATGATTTTTTTATACATTTTGGGGGATATTTATTATAGCAAAAAGTAAAAAATAATGTTTTTTTTTTTTCAAAATTGATGCTCTTTATTTGTTTATAACGCAAAAAATAAAAACCGCAGGGGGGATCAAATACCACCAAAAGAAAGCTCTATTTGTGGGAAAAAAAGGACGTCAATTTTGTTTGGGAGCCACTTCGCATGACCACGCAATTGTCAGTTAAAGCGATGCAGTGCAAAATCGCAAAAAGTGGTCTGGTCTTTGGCCAGCAAAATAGTCTGGTCTGAAAGTGGTTAAGGAAATGGGGTAGGAAAGCATGGTAAAAAAAAAAAAAAGGTGACACGTTCAAAAGGGATAGTGGAGGGGGTATGCATGGTTGAGGAGAGTAACTCATAGATTGGTGTTTAAAGGTGATTTAACTATTCTTACAACAGCATTTGTTTTCCCTCAGGCTTTTGATCAAAAGTATTTTGACTTTTCAAAAGGACTCCAATTCTCATCAAATTTGTTTATTACTTTTTAAATATAACAAAGATTGACAAATTGAGTACATACAAGGATAGTGGCACAATATTCAAATAGCAATAAAGCTAAAAATATCGATTTATGAACAGGATGAGTACATAACAATGTAAAAACGTATAGAGTAGTGCAACAAATAATTCAATAAAGTATTACATCGCAAGCATTAGAAAATTCGATCAGAAGGAAAAAGGTAAGCTAGTGACTATTGGTTCATTTTGCAAGAGCAGTGACAAGGAGATCAATCTAATAGGTATATATTAAAAACAGAAGAGATAATGTGTTTATTAGTACCACACAATATTAAAAGAAAGGTAGAAAACAAAAAATAGGAGTAGATAGAGAGGTGAGGGTAGAAAAATGTGGGGGGGGGGGGGGGGGAGTTACAAGTTGTAGTGCGATCCCAAATGAATAGAAAGTATAGTTAAGGCAAATAGAGTAAAATTACCAAGGCAATAATAGTGTGTCATCAAAGTCTGGAGGTAAACAATGCTTAACCCAAGGAAGAAAGAGTCTCTCAAATTTACTGATTCAATCTCTTTTGATTGCTTCCATTTTAGCATGATTAAGAGCTTTATTAGTTCTGTATATGGTTTCATCTACAATTAAATATTAAGTTGTCCATGCCTTAGCAATGGTTCGGTTTGCGGCTGTTAATAGTAGCTGTAAAAGAAGGCGAAATTGATTCTGAGTGATCCCATCAGGTTTCAGGTTTAAATATCATGTATATCTATCAATAAAAGTACGATCAGTTGGTCACAACCATACCATGTTAAATACTGAAATAGGGTCACAGTCAATAGACTCAATTGTTACCCATAAAGGAATTTCTTTGATCGCATGGTATTTTGGTAAATGTGCAAGGTGTGCAGCATGATAGTAAGCAGAAATATTTGGGAGACCTAAACCTCCGTAGCATTGTGGGAGACAGAGAGTGGATTTAGAGGTTCGAGGTTTCCTTTTACCCCAGATAAAGGAGATAATTCTGTGCTATATAAGCCATGAAAAATTAGATGGAACTGGGATGGGCAAGACTCTAAAAAGATATAAAGACTTGGGCAATATAGCCACCTTAATTACATTAATTTTGCCTATCCAGGATAGAGGGCCATTGTGATAATAATTCAGTAACCTGTTTTAGTAATGAGGGAAGATAGCTTAGTATAAGTCATTTAATTTAGGAGTGAGCTGTATTCCTAGATATGGAAATCTATGAGGCGACCAAGAGAAGGGAAGTGAATCTTTAGCAAGCTGAAGGTCTGAAGAAGTCAAGGAAATGTTGAGTGCAGTTGATTTTTGATAGTTAACTATTAAGCTCGAATCGTGTGCAAAATGGTTTAGGACAGAAAGGAAATTAGGTGCTGTGATATAAGGAGATGACAGGAAGAGTAATGCCGCGTACACACGATCGGACTTTCCGGCAGGATCCGCTGGACTTTAGAAATGAACGGACTTGCCGACAGACGTCGTAAAGTCCGTTCATTTTGAACGTGACTCCAGGTAGACAGGACTAGCGAAGGAAGCCTCGATCGGCGAGATTGACACCTCGCTAGCCCCGACACCTGGTATGGTTTTAAAGGGGAATCCCTACACCGAAAAAACGGCGTGGGGGTTCCCCCCAAATCCATATCAGACCCTTATCTGAGCACGCAGCCGGCCGGTCAGGAAAGGGGTGGGGACAAGCTATCGCCCCCCCTCCTGAGCCATACCAGGCCGCGTGCCCTAAACATGGGGGGTGCCTTACTAGCGGTGGCCCGGGCTTCTGTCGCTGTCGCTGTCGCCGCCACCTTCTACTTCTTCTGCTTCTTCTTTATTCATCCGATGTTGACACGTTGCTGTCTCCTCTTATAATGGCCCAGACGTGTTGCGCTGACAGTTATATAGGAACAAGGGGCGGGGCCACTGGCTCATGTCACATGGTGAACCCGCCCTCATATGATGTCACAGTCCCAGAGGATGCTGGGACTGTGACATCATAAGGGGGCAGGGTCAACATGTGACATGAGTCGGTGGCCCCGCCCCTTGTCCCTATTTAACTGGCAGCGCAACATGTCTGGGCCATTAGAAGAGAAAAAGTCCGGCGGATAGTCCGGGCGAAAAGTCTGATCGTGTGTACGTGGCATAAGATGTCATCTGCAAAAAGACATACATTAAGATGACATCCAGCTAATTCAATAATTTTTATGTTTGGATCTGATCTACATAAATGGGCCAAGGTTTCAACGAGGAGTGCAAATAGGAGGGGTGAGAGAGAACTTCCTTGACGGATGCCTCTCCCAATAGGGAAAGGGTCTGATTTAAAACCAGCATATTTGATATATGTATTCGGCTTGTCATATAAGGATGAAATCCACTTCAAAAAATGCTGTCCAAACCCCCATTATTGAAGAATATATTGTAAGTATGGCCATGAGACAATGTGAAATGCTTTTCTTATATCGAGCGATAAAAAACATGCAGATAGACATCTAGATTTAGTGACATTGGGCGAGTAAAGAAGCTCTACGAATATTATCACTTGCTTGGCGTGAGGGATAAACCCAACTTGATCTCGATGAACAAGTTTGCTTATTACTTGATTCAAGCAGGTTGCAAGTATTTTAGCTAAAAGTTTAATGTCAATATTAAGAAGCGAAATAGGACGGTAATTTGTCCAAGAGGTTGCATCAGATTTAGATTTGGGAAGCATGGAACTTATGGCCATTAAGGATTCTGAACAAAAGAGTGCCCCCTCAACAACGTATTGAAGGCCTCAGTTAGGATAGGAGATAATATATCAGAAAATTGCTTGTAGTAGGAAGCAGAAAATCCATCTGGACCAGGACGTTTATTATGTTTTAAAGCCTTAATAGCCGCAATGACTTCTGCTGCAGAGTAGGGACACTAGAGTCAATCGTGGTGGGTTTGTGAGAGTGTTGAAAGGGTAATTTGTGAAAAAAGGGAATCAGCAGTAGCATGGTCTAAATTATGGTTGGGCTAATATAATTTAGAAAGATTTGAGCGGAATGTGTGTAAAATTTTGACAGGGTTACTTGTGTATGAATCATGGTTTAGTTTGAGTCACACAGATGTCGTAGGTTTTTGCAGTGAGCATAATGTTCGAGCTAATAGGGTATCTGGTTTGTTTGCTTTGAGGTAATAAAGGTGTTGTGATTTACGTATTAATTTATCTGCAGAGTCAGTGAGAAAAAGGTCAAATTCTAAGAGGGCTCTATCAAGCTTAGCTTTAGTAGAAGGGGAGGGAGAATTTTGGAATGCATTGTTACACAGATTGAAGTAATTTTCACATTTTTGGTGAAGGAGCTTACGCTCGCGTTTGTGAAGTGATGCTTGCTGGATAAGCATACCTCGAATTACAGGTTTATGGGATTCCCAAAGAGTGAGAGGGGAAATATCTGCAGAAGTGTTATTAATGAGATCAATTGAGTCATTCAGAGCATGTTTAATATCTGGACAATGGGACGGGTGAGTTAGAATGGAATCATTAATGCACCAAGACGAATCCTGGTATCTCGGGATAGGTGAGGAGATAGTAGTACAAATTGCACAATGATCGGACCAAGTAAAGGGCGTAACAACTGATGATAGGATCTCTGGGACCATGCCAACAGTTAGGAAGATATGATCAATCCTAGAAATGATTTGAGTGGATGGAAGTAATATGTAAAGCGCTTATGAGCTGGATTGAGCTCACGCCAAAAGTCTAACATGTCATGCTCAGAGATAAATTGCTGAAATTAAAGCTAGGGGGAACAGGAGGTGGGAGAAGGGGGAGATTTATCCAAGAAAGGAACAAGGACTTGGTTTGAGTCTCCACATAATATCACTGTACCTAACTTGTGTGAATCAATTACATTAAAAAGATGGGAAATAAATGATAATGGATGTTTATTAGGAACATAATATGATACAATGGTTACAGCAACATCACAAATGTGCCCAATACGAATGAGGCAGTGGCCTTCAGGATCTTTAATTTCAGATGAAAGAACAAATGGGGTTGTACGGTGAATAGCTATAAGAACCCCTTGTTGTTTAGTAGCTGCCGAGGCTGTATATACCTGTGGATAAGAGGAGCTGAAAAACTTAGGAGTAGATTGTTCAGTAAAATGGGTCTCCTGTAGGCAAAGAATGTGGATTTTGGCTGCAGCAAATGAATGGAATACCTTAGTGCGTTATTGTGCATATTAAGACCTTGGACATTTAGGGTCAAAATGTTTTAGTGGCCATATTGATAATATAAGGAGTTGCATAATAAAAATGTTAAGTTCTGATAGTAGGATCGCATACAATTCAGTATAGGGGGTAGGAAAAAGGAAAGGCTGGAAGAAAAGGAAAGGAATTGGCTCTTGTCGAGCAGATATTACTAATGCCGCGTACACACGTTCGGACTTTGTCCGCCGGACCCAGTCCGGCGCTAGCTCCGTCTACCTGAAGGCACGTGCTAAATGAATGGACTTTCCGATGATCGGAAAGTCCGCTCATGTTCAAAAGTCCGGCGGACTAGCCTACTGAGTCCTGCCAAGTCCAGCGGACAATTTTAAAGCAAAACTTAAAACCTAGTCCGCCGGACTTTTGGCGCCAAAAAGTCCGCCGGCGCCCACACATGAGGGGATTGTCCGGTGGACTTGAGTCCAGCGGATAATCCCGCGGGATAGTCCCTTTGTGTGTACGCGGCATAAGAGTTGTAAAATAATAAAGAGAGCTAATAGCTCAACAGAACGGCATACTGGGGGATCGACAAGTGGTCCACCTGAGGCCAAAGAGCTATCGTCAGAAGCCCACATAATAATAGGGAAAACTGCCAACAATAAAAAGTAACACTTAAATAGAAATTATACCATTGTCCCATTAAGTTTCATGCCCATCAATGTGTCATGAGAAAGCATATGAAGAGAGATGGAAGAGATGGGGTAAGGTGTATACACGTAATAAAAAAACAACCATTTGACTTCATGCATTGCTTTGGTTGAAAGGATATTCTAGAAGCTGGATGTTTTGTAAAGAAGATTGAAGTTCTTCAGCAGAACGGCAGACATATTTAGATCCTTGGTAGGTGAAGCGAATTGAAAATGGAAAGCCCCATTGATAAGTGATTTGATGTTGCTGTAAAACTTGAAGGTGCTTCAAAGCCAGATGCTTAGAAATGGTGAGCTGAGATAGATCATTAGAAAGCTGATAGGTATGTCCCTGGACAATCAGTGGTCCATAAGCTTTTGAGAGGTCTGAGAGCTCTATGAACCCTGTCCATCTCCATTCGTTCGACTGGTATGGAAGACTGTAGTTCTTGAAATAGGGATAGCATAGTGGCTTGCAAATCAGTGACAGATTCAGGTATTCCATGTATACGGATATTGGAACGCCGGGCCCTATTTCCTTAATCTTCTAAACGAGATTTAAGGACTAAGTTTTACACTTTGACGTTTTCAAATTCAACTACATAAGTCTGGGTGTTATTTTCAAGTTCATTAAGATTTGCAGTGCGTTGGCCCAGTTCTGTGATTTCCCTAGTCAGGTTCAATTCTTACATAAAACCATTAAGGTAAAGGTATGCATACAGCATATTTTATCCCCCAAAACACACAATTCCTGAGATGGGGAGAAGGCACATGCTTATCTGCTAGTAATGAGAAGGAGGGCACAAGCATATGGGCATGACAACACATGCCCCTCCCTTTCGTAATAAAAAAAAAATATATATATATATATATATATATATATATATATATATATATATATATATATATATAATATATATATATATATATATATATATATATATATATATATATATATATATATATATATATATATATATATATATATATATATATATATATATATATATATATATATATATATATATATATATATATATATATATATATATATATATATATATATAATGTGTATGTGTGTTCACATAATTTATAGGGTAATACCACTTTAGATATGCAAAAATTGAAATTGGTGGAAAACGGGAGTCAGGAGACTGGAATATGCATCATGTGACCTCTTGGAAATTCCCAGAAGGTCACGTGATGTAATTGGAAAATTCTAGAAGCGGGGCTTATTATAAATAGGACCCCGCTCTGAGGTAACCGCCAGTGGGTTTGTCACAGCTGAAGGAGCTCCACCTCACCGCTGTCATGTCCACTAAATCTCTAGTGAGGCAAGTGCTGGAGCAGACAGCGGTGTCTTCAATTGGCTGAAGAAGAAGAGACACAGCAGGGACAGAGAGCAGAAGAAATAGCAGAGATAAATGAAGGCTCTCCTTTTCACCACCTGAGGAGATGGAGACCGCCACTTAGGAGCCCTGAACAGCGCATTTACAGCCGCAGGGGTCTGACATCCCAGCCACCCCCCACCTCTGAGTATTACAGAGCAGCAGTAGACACCGCTGGAAGAAAAGAATGTGGCCATGGAAGCTAGTCATCAAGTCAGAGGAATAAGAAAAAGCTGGGGGTCCTATTACGGTCACCACCCAGAAGAGGTAGAGGTAGATCCACTCAAATTATTCAGAGCGGGGAACAGGAGGAGAGTTCAGTCACAGGAGCGGTTGCTGGTCAACAGGCTAGTCACAGCTCCAGGCAAGTAAACATTGAAAGCAGCCTATTGTCAGAACATGGAAACACAATGCAGATGGGGTAATGCCTGTAAATATAGGCATGAATGTTCACAATGTTCAGGTACACGCCCATTAGTTAAAGTGGAGGGCCACCCTGAAAAAAAAAAATTAAAAAAAATGTTAATAAAAATTTTAAATAAAAAAATAAAATTTTTTTTTTTTACTTACCAGAAATGGCTGTTGCTAGGCAGATCGTCCTAATCTGCCTCTTCCTGTTCCGTGGCGCTGTTCTCTCTTCTGCTCCGAGCGCCGTCTTCTAGTGAATGGGGCGCGGTGTGTTATGGGAACTGTGTCCCACAACACATTGCGTTCCCCATTCACAAAGCGCCGAGCAACGACTCGCGCATGCGCAGTAGGACGCGCGACGACTCGCGCATGCGCAGTAGGAAATGGGCAGCGATCGCTGTCCGTTTCCCTTACTGAGGATGGCAGCGATGGGACCGGAGCGCCAAAGGACATCTCGGCCTCCACGACCGACATCGCGGGTGCCCTGGGAGGGTAAGTGTACTTATTAAAAGTCAGCAGCTACCTTTTTTTTTTTTTGCTGACTTTTTAAATTTTTTTTTTTTTGCTGAACCACCGCTTTAAGTGTTTCAAAAGGGGTAATATTCAAGGACAGAAAGAACATACTGCAAAAAGCATGCACACCACTGAGAGTAGCAAGAATGCTTCACTGGTTGGAAATGTATCCAGACCAGGAGACAGGCAAAATTTTAGTTAATGGGTTTTCACATGGTTTCCCATTTCCTATATTCAGTGGTAGTGGTTGTAATATTGTTGAAAATCTAAAGTCTGTCAATCTATTCAACGACCTGTCCTACCCAAAGGGGGCATCTTTAAATGATGAGCTTGAAGAAAGCTTGTCTTCAGTTTCATACTGCACATTTGAAGAAGCAGTTTTTAAAATTAGAAAATACGGTAGGGCAGCTTTGTTAGCCAAGATGTATATAAAGGCGGCTTTCCGCTTATTACAAATCGCTCCAGAAGAATATAATTCATTAGGTATATATTTTGAAAATAACTTTTATTATGATATGTGCCTACCTATTTCGAAAAATGTGCCACATTTTTGGATTGGGTGGTAAAATTTGAGTCTGGATATGAAGGAATCCTACATTATCTGGATGACTTCCTAGTCATAGGTCCTGCAGACTCTTCTTTCTGTAATCTCATGCTTCAGCTTTTTGGTAAGATTGCTGAAAACTTTGGTTTTCCTTTGGCAGCTGAAAAAACAGTGCTTCCCACATCTTCAATACATTTTTTAGGTATTAATATTGACACTGTAAATTTAGAGTTTAGATTACCTTTAGACAAAATAGATACATTAAAATTCATAATATCTGTTTAAAAAAAAAAAAGAAACTTTTATTAAAAGAACTAGAGTCATTATTAGGATTATTAGCCTTTGCGTCTTGCATAATGCCAGTGGGTAGGGTCTTTTCACACCGACTTCATCTGGCCATCTCAGGCATCAAATCCCCGTTTGCGCATGTTAGGTTAACTTCTGAGCTAAAAGAAGATTTAGTAGTGTGGTTAAAGTTTTTTGACAGCTATAACGGTCGCTCTTTTTTCCAAAATAATTTAATATTTTCTGCAGATTTTGAGTTTTTTACAGATGCGGCAGGGTCTTGTGGCTTCTCGGCAGTATGGAAGACGCATTGGTGCTGCGGTAAATGGCCTTCTAGATGGGTAAAATTAAATGCTACAAAGAAAATTGGTTCTTTTAGAGTTATTTCCATTAGTAGTGGTGCTTGAAATTTGGGGTAAGCAATTTGCCAATAAAAGGATTCTAATACAAACTAATAAAAAAGGCGTATTGTACGCAGCGATTTGCTTATCATCAAATTTGTTATTAGTGATTAAATTACTTAGACATTTGGTATTCCTATGTTTACATCACAACATATGGTTAAAAGCTAAACATCTGCCGGGAAAGGAGAATCAAATAGTGGATGCTCTATCTCGATTTCAGATTTCAAGATTTACCCAACGCCGACTTGGAGGGGATAACATGCCCAGAGTCCCTTTGGTATTTAATCTAGAAATCATTAAAAACTATATAAAAAAGTCAGTTGCAAATAGCACATGGGCAGAATATACTGCTGCATGGAACAAATGGGTTCATTTTGCTAGAGATTTTAATTTTCATTTTAATTCTCCTTCAGAACAGGTAATATTAGCATTCTTATGTTCCTTAATGCATAAAGAGGTGTCTTACAGCCATATTGCTAAAACTCTGGCAGGAGTATAATTTTATCTAAAAATGGAAGGTCTGCCTAATTGTACATCTTTTTTCTCTGTGCAACAAGCTCTGAAAGGTTACAGCAAGAGCCATTACACCGCTGATAATAGGAGGCCTATTTCAATTGAGTTATTGAAAAAGATTAGTATGATTACTTCAAGTTTGTTTCTCAGAATTTGAATCTAAGCTATTTAAGATAGCATTTGTATTAATGTTTTTTGGAGCATTACGAACCTCAGAACTGCTTCCAAATAATAATTAGCTCATGCTGGTCTTTTGCTACAGCATGTGGAAGTCATGGACAAAGGGATTAAATTGTTTATCCCATTGTCTAAGACAGATAGGATTGGTAGAGGTAAGCGGATTAATCTACATACATGTGGGGATGAAATGATATGCCCATTAGTCCTGGTAAAGAATTACATTTGCATTAGGCCTCAGACGGGTGGTCAATTTCTTCTTCATGCAGATAGTTCTCCTATGAGCAGGTACCAGTTTAATTTTGTTTTGAAAGGTTGCATGAAGGGGTTGGGATTACAACACTTGAGAGTTACATCCCATTCTTTTCGTATTGGGGCAGCTACGGAGGCTGTAAGTATGGGACTTGACGACTCCATCATACAAAGGTTGGGCAGATGGGAAGCTCAATGTTTTAAAATGTATGTGAGACTAGGGATGGGCTTTATGTTCGGGTCAAACATGAGTACGACTCGAACATTCGCTGTTCGCCTGAAATTGCAGCGAACAATTTGGCGTGTTCGCTGCAAATTCAAAAGCTGCGGAACGCCCTTTAAAAGTCTACAGGAGAAATCAAAAATGCTAATTTTAAAGGTTAATATGCAAGATATTGTCATAAAAAGTGTTTGGGGACCTGGGTCCTGCCCCAGGGGACATGTATCAATGCAAATAAAAATTGTTTAAAAACCGATGTTTTTTCGGGAGCAGTGATTTTAATAATGCTTAAAGGGAAACAATAAAAGTGTAATATCCTTTAAATTTCGTACCTGGGGGTGTCTATAGTATGCCTGTAAAGTGGCGCATGTTTTCCATGTTTAGAACAGTCTGAGTGCAAAATTACATTTCTAAAGGAAAAAAGTCATTTAAAAGTACTAGCGATCGCTATAGTACAGGCTATAATGAATTGTCGGTCCAGCAATACACATAAAAGTCTATTGATAAAAACAAATGGCGGGGGGGTCCCCCTCAAAATCCATACCAGACCCTTATCTGAGCACGCAACCTGGCAGGCCTCAGGGAAAGAGAGGGGGACAAGAGAGCGCCCCCCTCCTGAACCGTATCAGGCCACATGCCCTCAACATTGGGAGGGGGCTTTGGGGTAGCCCCCCAAAGCACCTTGTCCCCTTGTTGATGGGGAGAAAGGCCTCATCCCCCCAACCCTTGCCTGGTGGTTGTGGGGGTCTGTGGGCAGGGGGCTTATCGGAATCTGGAAGCCCCTTTTAACAAGGGGACCCCCAGATCCCAGCCCCCCCTGTGTGAATTGGTAATGGGGTACAACTGTACCCCTACCATTAGACAAAAAAGTGTCAAAAATGTTAAAAAAGACAATAGACGGTTTTTGAAAATTCCTTTATTAATGTCTTCTTATTTCCCTGCTTCTTCTTCCATCTTCTTTCTTCTGGTCTTCCTTCAGTGTTCTTATTCTTCCTCCATCTTGTTCTTCCCCCACTTCTTCCTCTATCTTCCACCGGTCTTCTCGTCTCGTCCCGTGTTGTCAGAGGGGGGCGGGTCGCCCGTTTATGTAAATGGGTGACCCCGCCCCTCTGACAACACAGGGAACGCCATGCGTCAGAGCGAGGGCAGGACCACCTGTCTCCCACTCTGAGATCACTCCACTGTCTCACAAACCATTCTGTCCCCTCCCCAACATGTGTTGATACCGGGAAATGTATCTTCCTCAGGGGGAATTTTACTTTTAAAACGGTAATACACTATCCAGTTTTCTCTGTTTTCCATATGAATATTGCTGCAAGCAACCAACCAAGGATCTAAATGCTGACCACAAACAGCATCACAATTCCAGATATCCAATATAAGCTGGAAGTCCAAGACCAAGATGTAAAATGTTCAAAGGCTGACTATCCTCTGGTTCTTTGTTCCTAATATTTATTTTTGTGAAAGGTCTCAGTAAAAATATTTGGGGAATTATTCACCACATGCAGATCATACATACTCAAGTGGAACCTCTGCCAAGACTTTATTTGAAGGAAAGAAACTATGTTTCAGTAATATAAACTATGTTTGAAATTGGGCTAACAATAAGGTAGGGTGATAGCCATGGAAGTCAAACAACTTCCAGCTAAAACAAGGGTTCTAAGTGATTGCTATTGCATGTGTTATCATGTCTAGAATCTACAGCCAAGACGATAGCTGTTTCCCATACCATTTCAACATAATGAGATATAAGAGTAATAAAAAATAAGATACAGACATATTCCAATGTCTACTAAGCTGAGACATTTGTAATTTACACATGCTGTCAAAAGGTCAGCAGAAATTTTTAAATTCATTTGGATATTAACAGGTGCATAAAAGGTGAACATCCCTTTGTCAGCTTACTAAGGTTTCCAGAGGTAATTTGCTAATCACATTTATATGCAGATTATTCAATACCTTTTTTTCATACTTGACTATATGCTAGGCAGATTCCTCAGTGCAGCTGTCTAGTGAGCCAGCAGTTTTGCATGATTAATGGTTTCTGACAATATGATTGCACTTCTTATTTAATTAGATTATACATCTGTTAGAAATGGTATGCATTTTGCATTTTTCTGTCAGATTTTACAATATGCAGTGTGATAGTTATTTCTGCTCAGGCATATATAATAATATGAATGTCATGCTTTTCATCAATTCCAATTACAACAGAATGAGAACAGTTCCTTTACATCATTTCGATCTATGTACATTAACAATTTTGAATAGGTGGGATTGGAGCTATCTATAGCCACTTAAAGACGAGCCTCTTTAGCCACGTACACACGATCGTACTTTTCGGTCGGTTTGTCCGGCGGACCAAGTCCACCAGACAATCCGCCGGACTTTCCAGCGAAGGTCCGCCGGACTTTCCAGCGAAGGTCCGCCGGACTTTCCAGCGAAGGTCCGCCGGACTTTCCAGCGAAGGTCCGCCGGACTTTCCAAACATGTTGACATGCCCACACACGCCCGTACATTGTCCGCCGGAGTTTTGACGGAAGTCTGCAGGACTTTTGAAATGAACGGGCATGCCGACACGCGTCGTAAAGTCCGTTTAGAACGTGACTCCAGGTAGACAGGACTAGCGAAGAAAGTCAATGCCGCCGATCCGCTCGGAGAGATTGACACCTCACTAGCCCCATCACCTGGTATGGATTTAAAGGGGAATCCTTACGCCGAAAAAACAGCGTGGGGGGTCCCCCCCAAATCCATATCAGACCCTTATCTGAGCACGCAGCCCGGCCGGTCAGGAAGGGGGTTGGGACGAGCGAGCGCCCCCCCTCCTGAGCCGTACCAGGCAGCGTGCCCTCAACATGGGTGGTGCCCTGGGGAAATGGGGGCTCTGCGCCCCCCCACCCCAAAGCACCTTGTCCCTATGTTGATGAGGACAAGGGCCTTTTCCCGACAACCCTGGCCGTTGTTTGTCGGGGTCTGCGGGGGGCTTATCGGAATACGGGAGCCCCCTTTAATAAGGGGGCCCCCAGAAATCGGCCCCCCACCCTATGTGAATGAGTATGGGGTTCGATGTACGATGTACCCCTACCCATTCACCTAAGGGAGAAAAGTGTAAATAAAAAACAACACAATTTTTTTAAAAACTTTTTTGCACAGCTTCTCTTCTTCCGTCTTGGGGGTTTTCTCGCCGGACTCCTCCGCTATCTTCTGCTAGCTCTTTTACTAGTGGAGGAGCCCGGCTTTCACCTTCGTCGCCGCCACCGTCTTCGTCGTCTGGGGGTTTTGTTCCGCCTTCGGGGGTCTTGTCCCGCTCTTCTGTTCTTCTTGCCGTCGTCGTTGTTGCCGCCGCCTTCTGCTTCTTCTTTTGCTTCTTCTTCTGCTTCTTTACGATGTGTGTCGGCAAGTCCGTTCATTTCAAAAGTCCCGCAGTCTAGCACACAGACGGCGGGATTGTCCGCGGCGGACAATTTTAAGTCAAAACTTCAAACTAGGTGCACCGGACTTTTGGGAAGAAAAAATCAGCCGGAGCCCCACACACGGTCGGAATGTCCGGCGGACTCTAGTCCGGCGGACAATGCCGCCAGAAAGTCCGATCATGTGTACGTGGCTTTACTGAGATTTGCTGTTTACAAGTTAAATGTTTTTTTAGCTAGAAAATTATGTAGAACCCCCAAACATTATACATTTTTTTTCTAACACCCTAGAGAAGAAAATGGCGGTCATTGCGATACTTTCTGTCACATCGTATTTGCGCAGCGGTCTTACAAGCGCACTTTTTTTGGAAAAAATACACTTTTTTTAATTAAAAAATAAGACAACAGTAAAGTTGGTCCAATTTTTTTTATGTTGTGAAATATAATGTTACGCTGAGTAGATTGATACCCAACATGTCACGCTTCAAAATTGTGCCCGCTCGTGGAATGGCGACAAACTTTTACCCTTAAAAATCGCCATAGGCGACGTTTATATAATTCTACAGGTTGCGTGTTTTGAGTGTTTTCATATGCGGGCGCTACTCACGTATGCTCGTCGGGACGGGGTGCGTTTAAAAAAAAATGTTTTCCTATTTATTTTACCTTTTTATTTTTTATCTTTACACAGTTTAAAAAAATGTTTTCACTTTTATTCCTATTACAAGGAATGTAAACATCCCTTGCAATAGAAAAAAGCATAACAGGACCTCTTAAATATGATATCTGGGGTCAAAAATACCTCAGATTTCATATTTACAGTAGAATGCAAAAAAAAAATGTAATTTAAAAAAAAAATGTCCCTTTAAGAGCTGTCAAAACGTCACTTCCGCCCTGCAGTGTCATGGAGACGGGTGGGGGCAATCTTCCCTTCACTCGTCTCCATGCACAGCAAGTGACAAGACGCGATTGCCTCCGCTTCTGCCGTCGGCTCCGGTAAGCGGCAGAGGGCACCTGGTTGCAGCAGGAGGGGGGGCCCTCTCCTGCCACCAATAAAAGCGATCTTGTTGCGAATCTGCCGCAGAAACCACTTTTATCTTATAGCGGACCGCCCGCTGAAAAGGAGGATACTGGGGTTATGGCAGCTAGCTGCTGCCATAACAACGATATCCTCCTTCAAACAGCCGACGTAAACCTGCGGCGGGCGGTCCATAAGTGGTTAGCCTACCTTTCCAAGACTTACCTGGGAACTTTCATGTACATGCTCCAAGTTTTCTGATTAGTAGCCCCCGGGCTACAAAGATTAGTGCTAATCAGCTTGACCTGGTAATTGCTCCCATAAAGAAAACAGCAATCGAGAGACAGGCTTCTAATGTGCAGCACATCTTGCTATAAGAGAACATTTTCATGCTTTTTCTGATCAGTAATGGTAACTTCATTTAAAGTACAATACTCAGCATGCAGTGCATAAAAAGGCTGTTGACCAACACTGGAGTTCATAAGATATATACAATTTTAAAGCAGATGACAGCTCCATCTGCTGCTTTTTGCCTTGACCTAAACAAGATAGCAGGTCCCCTATTTGCTTAAAATTTGTTTTAAGTTTTGGATAAAGTGGAGAGGGGATGGAACACCTGTCATTTTTTATTTGCTGTTCGCTGCTATCCTGTTTTCCATTATCATTGAAAGAGAAAGTAAAAGAAAATCTCACATTTTGGATTGACATCATAACAATAATAGAAGGCAAATCTTCCAATGGGCACACTATTTCTGGTGACTCTGGTTACACCCTGGCATTCCCTCACTTTGGAGGAATTTTCTCTCACTTCCTGTTTTAGCAATGGGGCAGTGAGTGAATGGAAATCTTCCGTATGGGATAGATGGCAAAAAAACTCACACGGGTTATAATCTTCCCTTACTAATCTATCCAAAAAAATTTAGTTTTTCTTTAGTTACACTTTAATGCTGGAAGTCCATTAATTAATTGGGAATAAATCTAACAGCTGATCTAACAAGGCTGAATGAAGAAATATATGCTCCTCTGCTTCTAGTGCTGCAATGGGTTTTGGCAGCATGGGTAGCATTAACATTATAAAAATTAACATTTTAGCAGGAGTCTTGTTTAACCTGCAGATGGCACCCATTGCACTTCTGATGACTTTCTTTTCTAGCACCAGGTGCCTCTTCACTAATATTGCGTAGAGGAATGCAAAGCCTAGATTAGCATATTATGATGGCTAAATCTGAGGGTGGACTGGACCTCCCTAATTTGGGGAACTATTATAAAGTGGTAGCTATAACCAGAATACTCAGTTGGAGACACCAAGTGAATCAAAAGGTTCAGGTAACACTTAAGAAAAAGATGATAGGACCTAACTTAGCTCATTCTTTGTGGGCCCCACACTCACTGTATATTGTGAGCTTTCGGAATCTACCTCCCTCCTTACTCCCAAACTTAGAACATCCAACATTCCATTAATACTGTACACAGGGAACTCTATATCCACCAACCAATTCCCCCCCTCCTCCTACTGGGAGGTTTTCTGTGGTTCCCCCCAGGTGAATCCTTGTCTTTCTTCAGGGCATTGGTAAATTATGGGGACATAAGTCGCCTTAAATTCCTGAGGGATGGCAAATTATGCCCTCTGAAGGAATTCAGGGAAGTCTGTGAAACATTCCTTCTAGATGCTTGGAGATATCAGCAGCTCCAACGCTATATCACCACTCACCTGAGGAGAATCAGAGCTGTAGACTACCTTATAGGGTTTGAGTTCCTATAGCATAATTTATCCAGTGACAAGGGTCTGCTCTAGACCTCTTACAGACCCTTGAATCAATGTGAAATGTTCACAGGCCTTAGATTTTTTTTAGAGAGTGGGAGACAGAGTTGAAGTGCTTGTTATCTGATTCCCAGAGATGCTCCATGGTATTTGCTCTAAAATACAAGAGACTAATTATAAACTATTAATGAGGTGGCATAGGGTCTTTAAGCTATTAGCTATTAGCATTAGTCTCGAATAGGTGTTGGAGGGGCTGTGGACAGCTTGGATTACATATTCACATATGGTGGGGAGGCCCCAAAATTTCCTGGACTAAAATCAGATTTCACTACCGTCCCAATTCAAGATTACCCTGTGTCACTATGTTGTACCCACCTCTGTTGGGGCATATATGTAAACTATTGTCCTCCACCTATTAAATGCCACAGAGGGTTTTAAAGCCGATATTCTGCAAAAATGCACTGAAATCCTCAAATGAACATTGGGTAAAACAAGTCAATGACATTAGGCAGTAAGTAAGCAGAGGAATGAGTACACACCTGCCAGGACCAATATGACAAGTTTTATGAAAAATGGACAACTTGGATACACTATCTATCCTCTAAAGAGAGCCCATAATAAGGGAATGCTTGGTACTGGTACATGTAGGAACCCCTTTTAGTTGTTGTACTCAAATGCTACAGTGGAATACTGATTCTATGCATTGTTCAGTAGGGATGGGCCCGGTGTTCGATTCGAACCCATGTTCGAATCGAGCACCGGGTGTTCGCTCGCTCGGCGAGCCCAGAACTATTGGGGCCGCTCGCATCAAATTCGTGTGATGCGAGCGGCCCCGCAATGCATTGCGCTAGTCGCAGTGCAATGCTGGCTGATGATTGGCCAAGTATGCACTGTGACCCCGCATGCTTGGCCAATCACAGCGCCGGCAGCGAGGAGAGCCATAATTGGCTACAGGCAAGATGCCTGTAGCCAATTATAGCTCAGGGGCTTTAGTACACGCCCCACGGTGGCCTCGCATATTATGTTTCAGTCAGTGTCAGCGTGTCAGTGTGCTGCTGACAATATGTGCTCTATTTCTGGGGATATGTGTGTGCGTGCTGTTAGAACAGCATTGCAGTATCACATCTGGGGGGTGTCTATAGGTGGCCTGTGAAGGGGGGCAGGTTTCCTGTGCTTAGAACTTTCCCTGCAAAAAAGTGTCATTTTTGCAGAAAAAATGGCTCCTGTAACACAGAGAACTGTCATTCATTAAAAAAAAAAAAAAAAAAAGCGTAGGGGTCCCCCCTAATTCAATAACCAGGCCCTTCAGGTCTGGGATGGATATTAAGGGGAACCCCAGCCAAAAAAAAAATGGCGTAGGGTCCCCCTCAAAATCCATACCAGACCCTTGAGGTCTGGTATGGATTTTAAGGGGAACCCTAGCCAAAAAAAAATGGCGTGGGGTCCCCCTCAAAATCCATACCAGACCCTTATCCGAGCACGCAACCTGGCAGGCCGCAGGAAAAGAGGGGGGACGAGAGCGCCCCCCCCTCCCGCCTGAACCGTACCAGGCCACATGCCCTCAACATTGGGAGGATGCTTTGGGGGTCTAAGACCCCTAAAGCACCTTGTCCCCATGTTGATGAGGACAAGGGCCTCTTCCCCACAATCCTGGCCATTGGTTGTGGGGGTCTGCGGGCGGGGGGCTTATCGGAATCTGGAAGCCCCCTTTAACAAGGGGACCCCCAGATCCCGCCCCCCCCTGTGTGAAATGGTAAGGGGGTACAAAAGTACCCCTATCATTTCACCAAAAATGTGGCAAAAATTGTAAAAATAACAGGAGACGGTCTTTGACAATTCCTTTATTAAAATCTTCTTTCTTCTTTCTTCATCCTTCGGTTTCTTCATCTTCTCCTTCCGTCATCTTCTTCCATCTTCTTCCATCTTCTTCTTCCTCCGATCCGCTTCTTCTTGCGCTGGTCTTCTCGTCCTTCTCGTCCGGCATCTTCTTCCATCGGCGTCGGTGTCGGTGTCCGTGTCTCTTCTTGGGCCGCTCCGCGCAATGGGAGGCTCCCGCTGTGTGAGGCTCCGCTCCGCCTGACAGGTCTTTTATAACGGAGGGCACCTGGTGACCCCGCCCCCTCTGACGCACAGGGACTTCATGGGGAATTCCATGATGGCTTTCCCTATGACGTCAGAGGGGGGCGGGGTCACCAGGTGCCCTCCGTTATAAAAGACCTGTCAGACGGAGCGGAGCCTCACACAGCGGGAGCCTCCCATTGCGTGGAGCGGCCCAAGAAGAGACAGAGACACCGACGCCGACGCCGACGCCGACGGAAGAAGATGCCGGACGAGAAGGATGAGAAGACCAGCGCAAGAAGAAGCGGATCGGAGGAAGAAGAAGATGGAAGAAGATGGAAGAAGATGACCTAAGGAGAAGATGAAGAAACCGAAGGATGAAGAAAGAAGAAAGACGATTTTAATAAAGGAATTGTCAAAGACCGTCTCCTGTCATTTTTACCATTTTTGCCACTTTTTTGGTGAAATGATAGGGGTACAAAAGTACCCCCTTACCATTTCACACAGGGGGGGCTGGGATCTGGGGGTCCCCTTGTTAAAGGGGGCTTCCAGATTCTGATAAGCCCCCCGCCCGCAGACCCCCACAACCAATGGCCAGGGTTGTGGGGAAGAGGCCCTTGTCCTCATCAACATGGGGACAAGGTGCTTTAGGGGTCTTAGACCCCCAAAGCATCCTCCCAATGTTGAGGGCATGTGGCCTGGTACGGTTCAGGCGGGAGGGGGGGGCCGCTCTCGTCCCCCCCTCTTTTCCTGCGGCCTGCCAGGTTGCGTGCTCGGATAAGGGTCTGGTATGGATTTCGAGGGGGACCCCACGCCATTTTTTTTGGCTAGGGTTCCCCTTAAAATCCATACCAGACCTCAAGGGTCTGGTATGGATTTTGAGGGGGACCCTACGCCATTTTTTTTTGGTGGGGTCCCCCTTAATATCCATAGCAGACCTGAAGGGCCTGGTTATTGAATTTGGGGGGACCCCTACGCTTTTTTTTTTCATTTTTTTTATTTTTTATCAATGACTTTTTTTTTATGAATGAGTTTCAATGAATGACTGTTCTCTGTATTACGGGAGCCGTCAATTCACATTAGCCGCAAATGATTTTAAATAGCTTTTTTACTTTCAAAAATGACACTTTTTGCAGAGACAGTTCTAAACACGGGAAACATGCGCCCCTTCACAGGCATACTATAGACACCCCCCAGGTATGAAATTTAAAGGAATATTACACTTTTATTGTTTCAATTTAAGCATTATTAAAATCACTGCTCCTGAAAAAAACGGCCGTTTTTAAAACTTCTTTTTGCATTGATACATGTCCCCTGGGGCAGGACCCAGGTCCCCAAACACTTTTTATGACATTAACATGCATATTAGCCTTTAAAATTAGCACTTTTAATTTCGAACGTTCGCATCCATTATAACTAATAGGGTTCTAAAGCTCGCACGGACTTTAGGTCCGTTCGCGGGTTCTGGTGCGAGCCGAACGGGGGGGTGTTCGGCTCATATCTATTGTTCAGTAATGGATCCCTCAGCTATTTCTATTCATGCTACTTTCAGGGTATCCCACCTCTCATGTCCCCATCCTTCTTGTTTTTATTTTTTGTGTTTCTTGAGTTGTTAAGTATAGTTCTGCTGGGAGACAGGAAATGCTACCTGTATCTCTGTGGGCAGAGTAATCTCAGCATTTGCTCTTTTCTGGCAAAATTACTCGGCAAGTATGTGATGGTCATGTTATGGTCTTATTATCATACGCCAACTGGCTAATGCCATATTTGGCGCCTTGTAATTATGCTTTACAGTAGAATCATTGGTCTCTGAATGTTTTCCTATGAATATCTGCCATTGGTTTGCTTATGTGTTTGTACTTTTGTACTTAAAAATGCTTAATAAAAGATTAGAAAAAAAGCTAGAGGAACACACACACCTTTTCCAATGGTGCAAGAAAGGGGACAACAAAGGGGACATGGGGCCTGTGCTATAGGTTTGATGACTCTTTTATTTTTTATAATTTCTGTCTTCACACAGAAATGCACATTGAAGACATTTCCACATGAAAAATAATGTTACCAGTTAGAAATCTTTTCTATGAAAGAAAACATTCCACTAGATGGCTGAAATGTATGGTTTTTAAATATTATGTATATTATGTGTCAAACACTAGTTTACCAGGGGAAGTTTTTTAGCTGTTAAATTCATTCATACATGTTTATCATTAGGTAAGCACAGGTTTATAATATAACACACATTATTGCATGCATGGAAGCTACCTAGATGCATGTTATAGATTTGATGTATGTGCTGGATGAGTGGACTAAGTATTTTGAATGGGACTCTTGTCATTGTAATATTTACAAATACTCTGCTGGATTTTGTCATCTGTTGCAAGTACTCTGTGGACTCTGTTCTGTGCTTGGATCCAGTAAATGTCTCTCTCTGGGAAAGAACAACGTTTTCCAATAATAATTATTGAACATTCATCTATATATCACAACATACTGGTGCAGTCCAAATTTCCTGAAGAGCATTGTGGATTTCAGTGATGACAATTCTGTGAGGTGGACAGACGGCCAGAGAAGACCCAGGAAAGTAGTTTTGGACCCCAGGACCAAGACCTGGAGAAAATGATAAGCCTAAAAAGCTTAGCAGTTGGCTGGTAAGGACCCAAGGGCTGTGATGTGACTCAAAAGTCTACTAGTGACTTAGGAGTCTTTTCCACACATTTAAGAATTTTGGAACCCCAGAATTATTTCTGAAGGCTAGAAAACTGAACAAAAGAATGTGCTGTGGATCAGAAGACCTGAACTGGACACTTCAAAAGTAAATTCAACGCTGAGCCTCAATTGCAGTGAGTGAACAATATTTCCTTTTTTGTAATTATTAGTAGTATAGTCAAAATACTTACTAAGTGTGAAGCTAGTGTCAGTTCTGACAGAGTTAACAGATGGGTGTTAAAATGTATTAAATGTCATGGCGGTCCTTATGAAATTCCAGACATGCAGACATGGCCTATAGTAAAGGAATTTTCTAGAGAAAATTGTTTTTGATAGCAAAATTTCAGAAACTGAGAGAAAAGGTTGTATTGTGCAGGGCTTGTTTAACTTTAGCATATATGAGGGGTAAAGACACAGACATTGCCCAGTTACAGAATGCAGTTGATAGAAGCAACAAGACCTGTAAGATGTTAAAGAACCAATCATAAACTGAGACTGTAAATGTAAAATTGCATGCAGTTGCTATTTGGGAAGCTTTGATTGAGGAATCTAAACTTTGTGATGAATTATCAGAGTAAAGTGAGAGACTGAAATTAAGAATTATGGAATTAGAGGAGAGATCACAGAAAGGTATCTCAGATTAAATTGGATGCTTCACAGCTGCACCCTCTGTGACTACCACAGTTTACAACAATAATAATAATACAGTTGAAGTTTGACTTGTAATGAGGTCTTTAAAGCTGAAAGAATTTGATGCAATGTTTAAATAAATAGGAATGGTTCCTCACTATAATTTAAAGAGATTTTTAACATGGTTTTGTGACTTGCAACATGCCAGAGATATGTACAATCTAAATCCATCCAATATAGAAAAAATTATGCAAAATGCTATAGGAAATTGTCTGTGGATGAGAATAAAAAGATCTGTATTAAGCCTCTGAGGACAAGGGATATTTTACTAAAGTTATTGTGTGTTTTGTATGGCATACATTCTGATGTTACTATTCATCGGAAGATCAAACAAATGCAGAATGAGTCTCCCTGTGAATTATCACGCAGGATAGCTGCTATTATGGAACTATTTTTAGCTATTTTAGTCGGTAATAGTCCTGCATTTGAGCATGGAGGCTTGGTACATATACATACAAATAAATTGGAATAAACATCGATCGTAGGATATGGTGCAACAAAACCCTTTGGGGCAATTGACAAAAAGGTGAAATGAAATAAAAACAATATTTCGGAAGCTATCGCACAGGTACTGGACCCTGAAGTATTGAAAAAAACAATATAAACAGTGGTTGCGAATGGGTGAATCAATACAATTAATAAACCATAATATACATCATTTGCATGAATGACTCTATAAATAAAGTGCTACGTGCTCCAAAAGTGCTCCAAAAGTGCATAAGTGCTCCAATATTGTTGCTGACGCTCCACAATTAGAACGCTGCTGTGTGCCACACTCCCCTGTTGTGACCCCACTCCCCAAATGGCAAGGACCCACAGCTTTGTAGTCTGAGGTCAAAAAGGCTTGGATCCAATAGGATCAGTAGGGAGACAATACTTTTTCTCTGGAGCCTCAGACTGTGCTGACTTCCATGAGTGTTCAAAGTTGCTCTATCAAAATCATGTGGAAAAAAGAGAAGGAACCGATAGTAAAGTACTGTATGAGGAGACCAAAAACACAACAGACAGTATGGAGCTCCGGGTGCGCCGCTGATCAGTGTGTGTTCCACGGAGGGCAGAAGTGCGTGAACGCATTTCACCCCTCCTCCAGGGTGTCACCAAGGACATTGTCCTTGATGACGCCCTGGAGGAGGGGCGAAACATGTAAGTAAGTAGTGCTTAGCCAGCGCAAATTTACCTTATCATACAGTACTTCACTATCGGTTCCTTCTCTTTTTCTACTGATCCTATTGCATCCAAGTCTTTATGACCCCAGACTGCAAAGCTGTGGGTCCTTGCCATTTGGTGAGTGGGGTCACAACAGGGGAGTGTGGCACACGGCACCGTTCTAATTGTGGAGCACCAGCAACAATATTGGAGCACTTATGCACTTTTTGAACACGTAGCACTTACTGACTATTTATAGTCATTCATGCAAATTATGTATATTGTGGTTTATTAATTGTATCGATTCACCCATTCGCAAGTGCTGTTTATATTGTTTTTTCTATTCTTTGGTACATATACGAGCATGATTTTAGATGCTTTGAAAGAGGGTAGCAGGGAAAATATTTTATTGGTTATCCCAAATCCCCATGATTTAAATAACATTGTTAAGAGCAGATTAATTATGGAGAGAATCAAATATGCTGGCTTGATGTAGCCATTTTGTTTAGGACAAATACTTAACATAAAGATAAAAATCTAATCCAAACAGGCAGAGGGGATATACCAGGTCAAAGACTTGTGATCTCAATGTACAAAACAAAGCTAATCAAAATAATAATAATCGAAAGTGCAAGACCTGGATACCATTTTCTCATCTAAAACAGGAATATGACCATCTGAAAATTCACTATGATAAAATTAAGATAGAGTGTGACAAATTATTTGAAGCAAATGCAAGTCTTCACAAACAGTTAAAGAGATTCCAGGGTATCATAAATGTGGATATAGCAGAAGGTGGAGTTCCTTCAGATCTTTTTTTGAATGCAAATTACACCTCTATGGCTGTGGGGGTAAATTAGCAGGAAACTGTACAAAACTGTACAAAATGTAAATAGTAAAATGTGGCTTCTATCCATCTGTGTGCAACATGAGGGGATGGTTTGGCGCCAATCGATGGGCATCCTTCGATGCCCGGGTGGTGACGCCTCCCTCCCCCACATGTATGTCACGTGACGTTAGGGGCATATCCTGGCTGTGCCTATATAACCCTCTCCTCACTGGCCTCTTGTCCTGGTCGGATTCATCTATACACATTGCACTGTAGTGGACCTGGTCCTTTTTACTCCCCACTTGCGGTACTGTCACTTATCTTGGGTCATACTTTACGATTCATTTGAACCATTTTTTCCTTCCCCTTTTTTACATGCTATTGTAATTTTATTCACCCACTTCCAAATCTTTTGCTATGAAGGTCTAACCACATCTATTAGTACATTACTATTCCTTATTCTCAACAGCTTTGACAATTGCTATTATTGTTGTTGTTTATATTGCCCTCAACAGACACTACTATTTCCACCTATCCCCAGCCCTGAACGGATTTGTTGTCCATGGATGCCTGTCCACTTTGGGTGGGGTTGTGGTTTTGGTCACTTCCCTCAATACGCTCCTTCAGTTCCCGTGCCTGACATTACCGGTGGGCCTCCGATATCCAACGTCTTACCATACCTCCTATACACAGTAGACCTGTTTGTAAGTACTACTATGGGACCGGCTCCATCCCATTATGTATATAATTTCTTCTTCTATATGCCAACCATTGGACAATAATCTATTTTGTTTCAGATCATTATCACGTGCTTGCTACTGATTAGTGGTAATACCAAACCATGAAACGCGTCAAGCTACTTGAAGCTGTGTCTGGACCTTTATTTTTTATAATATTTGTTATACTGTCATGTGTTTTACATTTTATATCTATTTTGGTATAAGATTGAGATGCCATACCTAGGGTTTCTTTCCTAATACACCTGGCAGATTAGTGAGTTGGGAAGTCATTTTCATTATTGCAATTACTGTTCTGATATGTCTACAATCAACATGTCTGTGTATATAGATGATATTATGGATTATACTACCACTATTAATTATTGTTCTTATCTAATCATGGTCCTATTGTATCTTAATAAACAGATCTATATTTTTACTATTGATAGTTGGTTGTCCCTGAGACTGTATATTTTATAAATGCATAGGTGTATATAGATCATATCCAGGGGTTACATTGATTTATTGATTTATTTTGCCAATTATGGTCCTACTATACTTATATAAGCAATTATATAGCTGGTTGTCCCTAAGACTGCATGCTTCATATAAAGTCCCATCTGTTCCAACTGCCCCCCCCCCCTTTCCCCAAAATGTACATATACAATTTTGAATAAGGATCCGATGTTGGAGTATAAGGATGAATTGCATATGATGATAGAGGGTGGTAAGGTCAAGGGTGTCCTGACTAAGAAGGAGGCAGCTTATCTGGATCCTTTGTTTTGCAGGACTCCCATACTATGCTGTCTACCTAAGATTCACAAAGATAGTGTCAACCCGCCTGGTAGACCTATCGTGATTGGTATTGACTCAGTTTCATCCAGAGTAGGACAGTATATTGATTCCTTTCTTCAGCCGTAAGTCATCAAGACAGATGCCTTCCTTAAAGACACAAAACATATCATACAGATACTCGAATCGGTCAGCTGCACAAGATCGAGTATCCTTGTCACTGCCGATGTCAGCTCATTATACACCATAATCGGAAAACGAGGACGCATTGACATCAGTTCAATGGGCCTTATCTGCCTCGGATTTCCCTAGGAAACATAAAAAGTTTATTTTAAAAGGCCTAAGCTGCTGTCTATCCAGAAATTATTTCTGGTACAATCAACAGTTTTACTTGCAGACAAGAGGGGTCGCGATGGGAGCCTGTTTTGCTCCCAGTGTGGCCAATCTTTTTATGGCCCACTGGGAGGAAGAGGCTGTCTTCAAAAGTCACCCCCTGAGCTAGTCTGCTATTAGAGATTTATAGATGATCTCATTTTAATCTGGGAGGGAGATAGATCTAGCTTAGATATGTTTATCCAGACACTGAATAACAATACCAAGAATATCCAGTTAACATGGAATATAAGCCTTGAACGTATAGTCTTTCTTGATCTTGAGATTCACAAGGATAGGGATCACTTCCGCTTGGGCAATTATTTCAAAACGACAGAACGGAATGCCTATATACCCCTGGAGAGTTGCCATCATATGATATGGTTATGCAACATCCCCAGGGGTCAATTTATTAGGCTGAGATGTAATTGCACTCGTGAGGAGGATTTTTTTATCTGAATCCCAGGTAAGGTATTAGTACATTTAAAAAAAATCCTCATTCCTGTGGGAAAACTGTACTCCCAAAAGCGGTTGCATGCATGTGCAGTATGAACCTGCGATTTTTGGGAGAAAAGCCAGGTGGCTCTGAGTGGGGCCGTATAATAAATATTGCTGGATCAGGGTGGAAGGTAACATAGTGGGAAGCACTTGGGTGGTGGGGGTCTAACTTGGTAAACTGTACCAAGGTACAGCAGTTAGGCAGTTTATGATATCATCTGTCTATTTTTTCGAATAGTGGGTTGCTATTACATGGTAAACCCAATTTATAACAGAATTCAGTTTATAAATTATGGAACCAACAAAGCATCTGTCAAGATCACTGCAACACTTTTCATTATTGTGCTAAATTAGGTTACATATGTGCAATTTCCAGGGTGTTCAGTATCAGAAAAAAAAATGAATAGGAACTGATCCCTGTGTTTATGACAGAGATTAATATTCATAGAAATATATGTTAAACTGTCATGTTTAGTAAATATGGCTGTGTTTATGTGCTATATAACCATATAAGCTTGCAGTATTGCCTTTTGATTTGCTGAACCCTGGTTGCTATATTCCTAAACATTCATTAAAGAAACTGTCCTCATCAATTCATTCATTTATTTTAGATTTGTTTGACGTGCAAATACAGTTCATTGCATAGAAGAGAAAACAGTATCATACTGGACACCTTAATGAACACCTATCCAGTTATTAGAATTGTTATCAAGAATACATGTAATGTGCGTTGGCGTTATGGGAGTTAGCAATACATGGGCTAGTCTTGATATTTTAGTCTGATTCTCAGGTGGCCATCTCTATACATTTGTTTATTTGGGTAAATATGAATCGGGTCAGTTGAAGAACAGCTGGAAAGCACAATGCACAGAACACATGAACATATGGTAATTATGTACAGTACATACTGTACCAATACACTGCATAGTAGCATGCATGGTATGAATTCAGAATAACACAGTTATGCTTTAGAAATCAGTTTATCGGTTTCAATTTATCATTTCTGTAATAATTTGGAAAAAGAACTGGTATAATAATGTCCTTCTACTGTTAATTTATCATTTCAAACAAAACCATGGAAAATTCCTAGCTCAACTTTCTATGCAACCTGCAGCCAATTGAATTGTTTTGTCTAACAGTATGTGCTAAAAACAGGGGTTTAGCTTGCACAAATTTGCAAATATATGTGTAAGCTGCAGAGCTACTTCATAACACCCTGAATTATCTGCAGTCGAATCTATACATTTTTGAGAGCCTCCATAGTATAAACACATGCATAATAATGGATAGATAGAGGACAGGTGAGCCTGGAGGGAGCCCACCCCTTCTTAAAGGCACAGGGATGCACTAGACACCCAGTATATACAGGGCCAGACTTACCGTTGGGCTTGACTGGTCTCAAGCCCATGGGTCCTGCCCAATAGGGGGCCCTGGCGCCCCCCCCCGTAAGCACGCCAGAAGCGGTCACTGGGTCACTGGGTAGTGGTGGTATGGCTCACTTCCTGTTTCCCCTGCCAGCATCGCAGCCGGTCACTGGCAGGTGCAACCATTGGCTGGCCTGTCCCCACGGCACGGAGTGTATGTGGAGCAAGTCCGCGTTCTGCAGGGGCTGGGCGCCATCCAACCCAGAGTGACTCTGGCGGAGTCAACCATAAGCTGCTCATCACCCGGCCGACGGCACTTCGAGACCCTCAACGACTGTACTAACGCCAGGTAAGGTAAGTCACCCTAAATACATATCACCAGCCAGGTCAGCGACAGTGCCAAAAAGGCATACAGCAGCACTGCCACTGACAGAGGTATGTGTGATGAATACTTACTAAGTTTCATAGATTTTGGGTGTTCTATGTATTTTCATTTCTATGAATAACGAATATTAAATGGAGGTAATCCACAAAGCATGCTGAGATGAGATCCTTCCACTGACCTGTCAGATGTTTATTTTTGGTAATTAAATAATACCTCTGTGACTGTCAGTGGCAGTGCTGCTGCTGCCTATATCAGTGCAATGCTGCATAACTTTCTACACTGCAGATAGATCAGTGCCGCACTCATACCTCTCTCTGTGTCATGTGCATAACGTTATATACTGCTCCAGGTCAGTGCCCACTGCCTCATACCTTACTAATTGCAATTTTATCCTCAGTTCTTCTGTCAGTGTGACTTTATGGTCTGTGCGTGCCTTATGCCTCATTCAGTGCTAGGTAGAACTTTTTTATGGTAAGTGCTTCTGTTAGTGCAAGCTGCTACTTTATGGTAGCAACTTGCCTCATGCCTCACTCAGTGCAAGGTGCAACTTTATAGTAGTCCATGTGACATGTCTGTTCCCTTTGTCAGTGCAAGGTGCAACTCTATGACCAATGCTCTCATGCCCTGTCAGTGCCTCGCTAAGAGCCATGCATAACTATATACTGCATGAGTGCCCAATGCCTTGCTCGGTGCAAGGTGCTATTTTGTGGTTAGTGCCCCCCTCAGTGCAACCTTTTGGTATGTGCCTCATGCCTCACTCACTGCAATGTGCAACATAATGGTCGGTGTCCGTTGTCTCTGTCAGTGCAGGGTACATCTTTATGGTCAGTGCCCCCATGCCCCTGTCAGTGCCAACTTAGGGTCAGTGCCCCCATGCCCCTGTGCCTAACCACACCCCTTCTGAGCCATGCCCATTTGAGCCATGCCCACTATTTTGCGTGAACCGTGTCCATTTTTCGTAATGTATAGAAGGTAGGGCCCGAAAGTGACTCAAGCCCAGGGACCCCCACCACCCAAAGTCCTGCCCTGAGTATACAGTGGTGTGAAAAAGTGTTTGCCCCCTTCCTCATTTCCTGTTCCTTTGCATGTTTGTCACACTTAAGTGTTTCGGAACATCAAACCAATTTAAACAATAGTCAAGGACAACACAAGTAAACACAAAATGCAATTTGTAAATGAAGGTGTTTATTATTAAAGGTGAAAAAAAATCCAAACCATCATGGCCCTGTGTGAAAAAGTGATTGCCCCCTAAACCTAATAACTGGTTGGGCCGCCCTTAGCAGCAACAACTGCAACCAAGCGTTTGCGATAACGTGCAATGAGGCTTTTACAGCGTCCTGGAGGAATTTTGGCCCACTCATCTTTGCAGAATTGTCCTAATTAAGTTACATTAGAGGGTTTTCGAGCATGAACGGCCTTTTTAAGGTCATACCACAACATCTCAATAGGATTCAGGTCTGGACTTTGGCTAGGCCACTCCAAAGTCTTCATTTTGTTTTTCTTCAGCCATTCGGTGGTGGACTTGCTGGTGTGTTTAGGATCATTGTCCTGCTGCAGAACCCAAGTTCGTTTCAGCTTGAGTACACGAACAGATGGTTGGACATTCTCCTTCAGGATCTCTTGGTAGACAGCAGAATTCATAGTTCCTTTTATCACGGCAAGTCTTCCAGGTCCTGAAGCAGCAAAACAGCCCCAGACCATCACACTACCACCACCATATTTTACTGTTGGTATAATGTTCTTTTTCTGAAATGCAGTGTTCCTTCTACGCCAGATATACTTGGACACACACCTTCCAAAGAGTTCCACTTTTGTCTCATCGGTCCACAGAATGTTGTCCCAAAAGTCTTGGGGATCATCAAGATGTGTTGTGGAGAAATTGAGACGAGCTTTGATGTTCTTTTTGCTCAGCAGTGGTTTTCTCCTTGGAACTCTGCCATGCAGGCCATTTTTGCCCAGTCTTTTCCTGATGGTGGAGGCATGAACGCTGACCTTAACTGAGGCAAGTGAGGCCTGCAGTTCCTTGGACGTTGTTGTGGGGTCTTTTGTGACCTCTTGGATGAGTCGTCGCTGCGCTCTTGGGGTAATTTTGGGCGGCCGGCCACTCCTGGGAAGGTTCACCACTGTTCCATGTCTTCGCCATTTGTGGATAATGGCTCTCACTGTGGTTCGCTGGATTCCCAAAGCTTTGGAAATGGCTTTATAACCCTTTCCAGACTGATAGATCTCAATTACTTTCTTTCTCAATTGTTCCTGAATTTCTTTGGGTCTCTGCATGATGTGTAGCTTTTAAGGATCTTCTGGTGGACCTTACTGTGTCAAGCAGCTCCTATTTAAGTGATGCCTTGATTGTGAACAGGTGTGGCAATAATCAGGCCTGGGTGTGGCTAGAGAAATTGAACTCAGGTGTGGACAACCACAGTTATAGTATGTTTTAACAAGGGGGGCAATCACTTTTTCACACAGGGCCATGATGGTTTGGATTTTTTTTCACCTTTAATAATAAACACCTTCATTTACAAATTGCATTTTGTGTTTACTTGTGTTGTCCTTGACTATTGTTTAAATTGGTTTGATGTTCCGAAACACTTAAGTGTGACAAACATGCAAAGGAACAGGAAATGAGGAAGGGGGCAAACACTTTTTCACACCACTGTATAGTAAAATGGCAACAAAGGTATCCAGTGCATCCCCTAACCAGTATTCTAACAGTACAAACAAATGGCCACTGCCCAAACCTATAACTGGCCTTTGCAGCAAGGAGCACATGGAAGGATGACACATGTCAAACAAAACCAAAGAAAGTTTGTCGTCCTTCCATGTGCTCCTTACTGCGAAGTTAGGACTGCAGATGATACTGGGGTGTCGTGAAGCCCAATGAGAACTGAAAGAAATGAGTACAAATAATTGAAATGTTTAATTTGCGTGGAAGGCAAGAACTGGCTTTAAGAAGGAATAGGATCATGGTAAGATTAAATGCTCAGACCTGCTAGACCATAATGAAGAAAAGCTCCTTGCTTTATTAACATACTGGGCTAATGTAGATGCAAAGTTAAAGTGGTGTTTCCCCCAAAAAATCAACAATAGTTTTCTGTGCAGTAAATGACATCAAAAAAATTAATTGGATAAAAACATTTTTTTAACTTACCTTTTGCTATGCGCTCCCACAAAATCTGCCTCTTCCAGTGCCTGGGCTAAACATGTCACTTCCCTCGGCGCCTCCGCTCGCTAATGCTCCTGGGAGATGTGTGTCACCATTTCTCAGGAGGCCGTGTGCAGCGCCGAGGGCTAGAGCTGTTGACGGCCCTCGAAATTGCGGTTATTGCGCATGCACGAGATCGGGGATAGAAAGGGCAATGCATGCTGCTCCATCAGCAGCCCAGTGTCCCGGAAGAGGATGCCTGTGGGCTTCACATGCCCACAGGCAAGATGACAACCGGCAGCATAAAAATGTATAAGTTCTTTTATGTGGCGAAAACGGACAGCAGAAGTCTTTTTAAAGGTACAAGTGAGTTATATATTTAAACCTATTAATCGTTATCATGTTGCCAAAAGAAAAAAAAAAAAACGTTGGAGACAGTGGAACCCCCGCTTTAAGAAAATTTTTAGAAGGTCCTGGAAAAAAATGTAATATGGCTAGGAGCAGTAATTTTAATAATGCCTAAAGTAAAACATTAAATGTGCCACCAATTTCATTTTAATACCCTGTTGGGTGTCCTAAACCTGTCTGTGTAATTACCAGACACTTAATTCAAGTATGCAGGCGGCTGACCAGGAAAGGTAGTGGATAAGCATGCACTGAATGAAAGCAGACCACATGGCCTCAACATGGGGGGAGTACCTTGCCAGCCCCTTTAACCCACTATGAAAGCACAGTATCTCTATGATTAGGGATGGGCCGAACACCCCCCTGTTCAGTTTGCAGCAGAATATGCGAACAGGCAAAACATTTTTTCGAACACGCGAACACCATTAAAGTCTATCGAACACGAACATGAAACATCAAAAGTGCTAATTGTAAAGGCTTATATGCAAGTTATTGTCTTGTAAAGAGTTTGGGGACCTGGGTCCTGCCCCAGGGAACATGTATCAATGCAAAAAAAGTTTTAAAAACTGAAATTTTTTTGGGAGCAATGATTTTAATAATGCTTAAAGTGAAACAATAAAAGTGTAATATTCCTTAAAATTTTGTACCTGGGGGGGGGGGGGTGTCTATAGTATGCCTGTAAAGTGGTGCATGTTTCCCATGTTTAGAACAGTCTGAGAGCAAAATTAAATTTCTAAAGGAAAAAAAGTCATTTAAAAGTACTCCCGGCTATAATGAATTGTCGGTCCAGGCAATACACATAAAAGTTCATTGATAAAAACCGCATGGGATTCCCCCACAGGGGAACCCCAAACCAAAATGTAAAAAAAAATGTGTGGGGGTCCCCCCAAATTCCAAACCAGGCCCTTCAGTTCTGGTATGGACATTAAGGGTAACACCGCACCAAAATGTAAAAAAAAATGGGGTGCGGGTCCCCCTCAAAATCCATACCAGACCCTTCTTCAGGTCTGGTATGGATTTTAAGGAAAACCCTGCACCAAAATAACAAAAAAAAGGCGTGGGCTCCCCCAAAAATCCATACCAGACCCTTATCCGAGCACGCAACCTGGCAGGCCGCAGGAAAAAGAGGGGGGAGGAGAGAGCGCCCTCCCCTCCTGAACCTTACCAGGCCACATGCCCTAAACATTGGGAGGGTGCTTTGGGGTAGCCCCCCAAAGCACCTTGTCCCCATGTTGATGGAGAGAGAGCCTCATCCCCACAACCCTTGACCGGTGGTTGTGGGGGTCTGCGGGTGAGGGGCTTATCGGAATCTGGAAGCCCCCTTTAACGAGCGTCACTACAGGAAAGCCATAGGGATGTCCCCGTGCGTCAGAGGGGAACACGGTCACCCGGCGATGACATTGTGTGTCCCCGCCCTCAGTTATAAAAGAACTGTCACCTGAGAGGCCCGTCATTACGGCGGGTGCCGCCCAAGGAGGCAGATCATAGGCGGCTGGCGGCTTTTTTTTTTCTTTTTCAGTTCATCAGAGCGAGAGAAGAAGAAGAAGAACAAGACTTCGTGGGACAGTCCCAAGGCGTGTATTGTCTTTTTTTTACCATTTCCACACATTTTTTGTGAAATGGTAGGGGTACATACATACCCCCTTACCATTTCACACGGGGGGGCGGGATCTGGGGGTCCCCTTGTTAAAGGGGGCTTCCAGATTCCGATAAGCCCCCCCCCGCAGACCCCCAAATTATGGAATTTGGGGGGACCCCACGCATTATTTTTTCTTAATTTTGGCTCATTTTTATCGATGAACTTGTACTTTTAATTACTTTTTTTCCTTTAGAAATGTAATTTTGCTCTGGGACTGTTCTAAACACGGGAAACATGCGCCACTTTACAGGCATACTATAGACATCCCCAGGTACAAAATTTTAAGGAATACTACACTTTTATTGTTTCACTTTAAGCATTATTAAAATCACTGCTCCCGAAAAAACTGCCATTTTTAAAACTTGTTTTTGCACCCCTGGGGCAGGACCCAGGTCCCCAAACACTTTTTATGTCAATACCATGCATATAAGCCTTTAAAATTTTCACTTTTGATTTCTCCTATAGACTTTTAAAGGGTGTTCCGCGGCTTTTGAATTTGCCGCGAACACCCCAAATTGTTCGCTATTTGGCGAACAGGCGAACACCCGATGTTCGAGGCGAACTTACGTTCGACTCGAACATCGGGACCATCCCTATCTATGATGATGAGGAAAAGGACCTCTTCCCCACAACCCAGGCCTGGTAAATTAATCTAAAATACCAGCCTCCCTATGTGAATGAGTAAAAAAAGATACACATTAAATAAAAATATACTACCCATCAAACTCCTTCTCTATGCTGTATCTGAAATGGTTATAATTCCTATTCTGCAGTAATGTACAATGTCCCTATTTATTAAAACTTAATAAAAATATTGAATGTATATAAAGATATACATAGCCCTTAAAAAAGCCTAAAAACTGTCCCGCAATGTAAATCCATCATTAATCAGGTTGTCCAGCGATGTATATCCTCATCAATCATGATCAACATCCGCCAAAACCCTGATATCTATAATGCAACAAAAGCTACTCATCAAATGACTGAGCCTTAAGTTGTCACTGGCAGTGTAAGGGAAGGGTAAGGACTAGAGGTGGCCTCATTGCCCAAACATGGTCAGGGCCATGTTGAAATTTAGCAATGATATCACCCTCTCATCCCTGCCCCTTTGCGTACGTAGCACAGTAGTCCTCTTGGAAGCCCTCAGCCCTGAAGCATGCAGTTGGCTGGCTCCTGGGAGGAGTTATGCACGTATCAGAATGCTTTGATGGGTGCATGTTAGCCTGGAGGTGTGAACATTCAAAGGCAGGCTGCTTTTGCATATGCAGACTGCCCCTGGTAATGCCTGCATATGATGCTAAGCCTCCATGATTGAAAGAACTGTAATCCAACAAATGAAATTGAAGACTAGGGAAATGAAGTCTAGAGAGGAAAGGGAAGGATGATTTTTAAAAGTCAGACTAATGCCGCGTACACACGAAGGGACAATCCCGCGGGATTATCCTCTGGACTCAAGTCCAGCGGACAATCCCCTCGTGTGTTAGGCGACTTTTTGGCGCCAAAGTCCGGCGGACCAAAGTTTTAAGTTTGGTTTTAAAATTATCCGCTGGACTTGGCAGTCCGGCGGACAATCCCGCCGTTAGTAGGCTAGTCCGCCGGACTTTTTAAATGAACGGACTTGCCGCTCATCGGCAAGTCCGTTCATTTAGCACGTGACTTCAGGTTACGTAGCTAGCGTAGGCAGTAAATGCCGCCGCGCTAGCTCCGTCACCTGGCATGGATTTAAAGGGACTCCCCCCCCATATCCATCTCAGACCCTTATCCGAGCACGCAGCCTGGCCGGCCAGGAAAGGGGTGGGGACGAACGAGCGCCCCCCCCTCCTGAGCTGTACCAGGCCGCGTGCCCTCAACATAGGGGGTGCCCTGGGGAAAGGGGGGCCGTGCGGCCCCCCCACCCCAAAGCACCTTGTCCCCATGTTGATGAGGACAAGGGCCTCTTCCCGACAACCCTGGCCGTTGGTTGTCGGGGTCTGCGGGCGGGGGGCTTATCGGAATCTGGGAGCCCCCTTTTATAAGGGGGCCCTCAGATCCCGGCCCCCCACCCTATGTGAATGAGTATGGGGTACGATGTACCCCTACCCATTCACCTAAGGTGTAAAATGTAAAGTACAAAAACACACACACTTTTGAAAAAATAATTTATTGCACTGCTCCGGGGGTCTTCTTCCGTCTTGGGGGTCTTCTCGCCGGACTCCTCCGCCATTTACCAAGCTCTTTTACCGAGCGGAGAAGTCCGGCTACCTTCTTCGTCGTCGCCGCCGTCGTCTGGGGGTCTCGATCCGCCTTCGGGGGTCTTCCGGGGTCTCTTCTGTTCTTGCGGCGGTCCTCGTTTTCCGCGCCACCGGCGCCTCTTCTTCTTCTTCTTCTTCCGATGTTGACACGCCGCTCTCTCTGGCCGGAATGGCAGAGACGCGCTGTGCTGGGACTTATATAGGGACATGGGGACAGGGTCACATGCTCATGTCACATGGTGACCCCGCCCCCTGTGATGTCACAGTCCCGGAGGATGCTGGGACTGTGACATCACAGGGGGCGGGGTCACCATGTGACATGAGCATGTGACCCTGTCCCCTTGTCCCTATATAAGTCCCAGCACAGCGCGTCTCTGCCATTCCGGCCAGAGAGAGCGACGTGTCAACATCGGAGAAGAAAGAAGAAGAAGAAGAGGCGCCGGCGGGGCGGAAAACGACGACCGCCGCAAGAACAGAAGAGACCCCGGAAGACCCCCGAAGGCGGATCGAGACCCCCAGACGACGGCGGCGATGACGAAGAAGGTAGCCGGACTTCTCCGCTCGGTAAAAAGAGCTTGGTAAATGGCGGAGGAGTCCGGCGAGAAGACCCCCAAGACGGAAGAAGACCCCCGGAGCTGTGCAATAAATTATTTTTTCAAAAGTGTGTGTGTTTTTTTTGTACTTTACATTTTACACCTTAGGTGAATGGGTAGGGGTACATCGTACCCCATACTCATTCACATAGGGTGGGGGGCCGGTATCTGAGGGCCCCCTTATAAAAGGGGGCTCCCAGATTCCGATTAGCCCCCCGCAGACCCCAACAACCAATGGCCAGGGTTGTCGGGAAGAGGCCCTTGTCCTCATCAACATGGGGACAAGGTGCTTTGGGGTGGGGGGGCCGCACGGCCCCCCTTTCCCCAGGGCACCCCCCATGTTGAGGGCACGCGGCCTGGTACGGCTCAGGAGGGGGGGGCGCTCGTTCGTCCCCACCCCTTTCCTGGCCTGCCGGGCTGTGTGCTCGGATAAGGGTCTGAGATGGATTTGGAGGGGACCCCCACGCCGTTTTTTCGGCGTGGGGATTCCCTTTAAATCCATGCCAGGTGACGGAGCTAGCGCGCCGGCATTTACTGCCTACGCTAGCTACGTACCTGAAGTTACGTTCTAAATGAACGGACTGCTCCGTGTGTGGGCAAGTCCGTTCATTTTCAAAAGTCCCGCGGACTTTGTCCGGGCGGATTGTCCGCCGGAGAAGTCCGGGCGTGTGTGGGCAAGTCCACACGCTCGGAAAGTCCGGCGAAGCCAGCTGGAAAGTCCGGCGGATTGTCCGGACTAGGTCCGCCGGGAAAAGTCCGCACGTGTGTATGCGGCATAAGATTAGATGTCAGGGAATGCAGGAGCTTACTTTACTTTTCTACTTGCTTCTATGCTGAAGTCCCTGTGGTAAGTGCTAGCTGTGTTAACTGGTTTATGAGTTCTCAGTTATTCCCATGTTTACTAATATTTTAATCCCATTGTTCTATTATTTATTAGGTGGAGTTCTGGAGTTAACAATCAAATTTTGCTAAACATTTGAAAGTTTTTTAGTTTTACAATAAACTTACTTCAATAACCCATATACAGACAAAAATTGCCAACAGTGGGTGTCAGCCCCAATTAATGTACAACATGTTATATAATGGTGAGGAGCACTGGGGCTTTGTGACACCCAAATATTAAATGATCATACAACATAATGAAAATATAAAACAAACATTTATTGAAAAAGCTAAAATGTCACCTCTTTTGAAGTAGGGGACATAACTGAACATTAACAATGTGCAAATAACATTTGACATGTATAGAATAATACACTACAGTGAATCCAAATAGATATACTATATTGTGCGTTTTGCCATGCGGACCAGACGCGTTTCAACCAATGTGGTCTTCTTCAGGGATTTGCCCTTGGATAGCACAGTGGAGGATTCTCTAAAGTAAACACACACAGTAAGTGTACTACATATCCAAATCTAAGCATATCCAGAAAAAAACAGCATGTGCTAAAACAAATATAAACTTACGTAGCTGAAAAAAATTATAAAATGCAATTGATTGGTGATGCCCGAAATCATCCAGAGTAGAAGTGGAGCAAGAAGAAATCACAGGGAATAAAGAAGACACTAGCAGCCCATGTTTCCCAAACACAAGGGATAACAGCCAAAACATGAACTCAATATACCTAACAAAAATATATAAAGACGTATATAAAAAATATAGAAAAGTTTTAAATATAATGAGCTGAGAGAGGTAATCATGTATTCATACAACAGAATGGTGGTCATACCTTCATAGACAGATGGAAAACGAATCATGTGACCCAGCAGCTGGAGGTTGCAGGTCAGCCACAATTATTTGGAAAATATAGAGGAAATTTGTGAGCTGGATTCCAATATCAAATGGAAAAATCTAAAATATAATGCAAACAAAAAATCTGATAGAATGATGGAAAAATGGATAAAAGGGGCAACCCCCCCCCCCCCAAAAAAAGAAGAAAATATTATAAAAAAATTGACCAGATTCACCCACATGTACAAAAAGCACAGCTTACCAAAGTGACAATGGGCCAATAGATCAGTAAATCCTGGAGACAGTTCCTGCTTGCAACATATCACTACCAACCAGCCTCTACTCTGGAGAGAGACAAGGCTGGGGGGTATATAAGAGCACCGGGGACTGATCACATGGTAGTAAGGGGCCAACGCAGAGGAAGCCATTGGTGCCAAGAAGTGAGAATCCACAGCTGTGTGGAATAATGGCTAATAGGAGAGACACTCTCTCCATCATCCCCCGCCATCAGAAACCCGGTATTGTTCTGCCGGAAATTACATCGTGACCGGGATGTGCCCATTCCGCCCTGTTGGAAACTGGCAGATACAGGGAAAAAGACAGCGCTGACACGTTAAACCAGAGAAATTCCCTGTAAAATGCACCAAAGCGTTTAATCACTCCCCAATGTCATCCCAAACGATGCCCCCATCCTGAAAAGACCCAGAAGGGAGCCGTGTGTGCCGGTTGCCTGGGAGGCAAGGGCTGGTAGGGAGAAAAAAATAGAGAAAGAAAATAGAAGAAAAAATAAAAAAAAAGCATGAAAGCATGACATTGCATGAGCCCGGGCGTTGAGTAGCCCTGAGCCTATGGATCCACCGGGTTTCCTTTTGTAAAAGGGTCTTGTTCCAATCACCCCCTCTGTGGTCTGGGGGATGATGGTCAAGAGCCCAAAAGGTCAAAGGTGGAACATGGATGTACAACATTTGTAATAAATCTTTGTATATTTACTTTCATCTGTGTAGTGTACATTGGCCACTATGCCGGGTAACTCACAATCATTGTTGTTGCCGCTCTGTTACATAACATTTTGAAACAAATAAATTGATTTTTGTCTCAGTGTTTGCTGTGGACATTGGCTAAACCTCTCTCACTTCATCTAAAGTCCCAGGGCTATTTTTCCTGTTTTTTGTGCATTATTAGGGATGGAGGTGTTAGAGGGGTCACACCAGACCTTAATCTCTCTTCTTTGAAATTGCAGACCAAACTAGGGAGAGTCACAGCAGCACCAATCAAAGCAAATATAAGTATATACATAGATAATGCAGTATACAATATGTGTAGCAAAGAACAACATATAACACAGGACATAGAACAACAAAAACATTGTTGAAGAGCCCATGATCCACAGAAAACACAAACAGCACAAAGTAAAATTCCATAGAAACATAATCACATAAGGTGTTAAGAACGGCCAGAAGTAAAGCCCTCCAAAAAGGGCGTGAAGCTGATGAGCCCGGGCGTTGAGTAGCCCTGAGCCTATGGATCCACCGGATTTCCTTTTGTAAAAGGGTCTTGTTTCAATCACCCCCTCTGTGGTCTGGGGGATGATGGTCAAGAGCCCAAAAGGTCAAAGGTGGAACATGGTAGTTGTGAACATGAATCGTATATCTACCAATAAACGAATAGATATCCCTTAGTTAGCCGAATTGATGTGTTCTTTTATCCTACGCCAAAATTGGCGTTTGGTTTTGCCCACATAGAAGGCCCCGAAGGGACAATTGGCAATATAAACCACCCCCTGGGTGCCACAGGTGATGAAATGTCTTGGTCGTGATTTTTGGCCATCAGGTAGTGTGTGGGTACTAGAAGTTTTCATATACCTACACCATTGGCAGGAGCCACAAGCTTTGGTTCCCCAAAAGCCACTGGACCTGCTGGACAGAGATTTGTAGTTGCTGAAATCCAATTTGTCTCAAATTGAGGGAGCCCTTCTATAAGTGAAGAGAGGGGCAGAGGGAGTGAACTGGCAGTAAATGCCAGTATTTAGACACAAATTTCCTGAGGAGATTATGCTGGGAGCTGAAAGTCGTAATAATTCTCAGGGGTTGTCCTGTAGTGTTTTTCTGTTTCTTGGAGTCTCTGAATAAAAGTTGTGTATGAGACTGCTTAAATGCCTCATTGTACGCCTTCCGGGGGCATGATTTGGAGTATCCCTTATCCAGGGGGCGCTCCCTGAGATCTGAGGCCTCCTTCTTGAACTTGAGGTCATCGCCACAGTTGCGTCTCAATCTGAGGTATTGGGAGTAAGGGATTGAATGCAATAGAGGTTTAGGATGAAAGCTATCAGCCCTCAAGATGGTGTTGCCAGCAGATGGTTTACGGTAGAGATCACTTACTGGTACAACATTGGGGCAATCTCTACTCTACATCCAAAAAAGTGTCTCTTGCATTTTGTAATTTTTTTCAGCTATGTAAGTTTATATTTGTTTTTCGCATATGCTGTTTTTTCTGGATATGTTTATATTTGAATATATATATTATATTATTATATTATATATATATATATATATATATATATATATATATATATATATATATATATATATATATATATATATATATATATATATATATATATATATATATATATATATATATATATATATATATATATATACAGGTCCTTCTCAAAAAATTAGCATATTGTGATAAAGTTCATTATTTTCTGTAATGTACTGATAAACATTAGACTTTCATATATTTTAGATTCATTACACACAACGGAAGTAGTTCAAGCCTTTTCTTGTTTTAATATTGATGATTTTGGCATACAGCTCATGAAAACCCCAAATTCCTATCTCAAAAAATTAGCATATCATGAAAAGGTTCTCTAAACGAGCTATTAACCTAATCATCTGAATCAACTAATTAACTCTAAACACCTGCAAAAGATTCCTGAGGCTTTTAAAAACTCCCAGCCTGGTTCATTACTCAAAACCGCAATCATGGGTAAGACTGCCGACCTGACTGCTGTCCAGAAGGCCATCATTGACACCCTCAAACAAGAGGGTAAGACACAGAAAGAAATTTCTGAACGAATAGGCTGTTCCCAGAGTGCTGTATCAAGGCACCTCAGTGGGAAGTCTGTGGGAAGGAAAAAGTGTGGCAGAAAACGCTGCACAACGAGAAGAGGTGACCGGACCCTGAGGAAGATTGTGGAGAAGGACCGATTCCAGACCTTGGAGGACCTGCGGAAGCAGTGGACTGAGTCTGGAGTAGAAACATCCAGAGCCACCGTGAACAGGCGTGTGCAGGAAATGGGCTACAGGTGCCGCATTCCCCAGGTCAAGCCACTTTTGAACCAGAAACAGCGGCAGAAGCGCCTGACCTGGGCTACAGAGAAGCAGCACTGGACTGTTGCTCAGTGGTCCAAAGTACTTTTTTCGGATGAAAGCAAATTTTGCATGTCATTCGGAAATCAAGGTGCCAGAGTCTGGAGGAAGACTGGGGAGAGGGAAATGCCAAAATGCCTGAAGTCCAGTGTCAAGTACCCACAGTCAGTGATGGTCTGGGGTGCCATGTCAGCTGCTGGTGTTGGTCCACTGTGTTTTATCAAGGGCAGGGTCAATGCAGCTAGCTATCAGGAGATTTTGGAGCACTTCATGCTTCCATCTGCTGAAAAGCTTTATGGAGATGAAGATTTAATTTTTCAGCACGACCTGGCACCTGCTCACAGTGCCAAAACCACTGGTAAATGGTTTACTGACCATGGTATTACTGTGCTCAATTGGCCTGCCAACTCTCCTGACCTGAACCCCATAGAGAATCTGTGGGATATTGGGAAGAGAAAGTTGAGAGACGCAAGACCCAACACTCTGGATGAGCTTAAGGCCGCTATCGAAGCATCCTGGGCCTCCATAACACCTCAGCAGTGCCACAGGCTGATTGCCTCCATGCCACGCCGCATTGAAGCAGTCATTTCTGCAAAAGGATTCCCGACCAAGTATTGAGTGCATAACTGAACATAATTATTTGAAGGTTGACTTTTTTTGTATTAAAAACACTTTTCTTTTATTGGTCGGATGAAATATGCTAATTTTTTGAGATAGGAATTTGGGGTTTTCATGAGCTGTATGCCAAAATCATCAATATTAAAACAAGAAAAGGCTTGAACTACTTCAGTTGTGTGTAATGAATCTAAAATATATGAAAGTCTAATGTTTATCAGTACATTACAGAAAATAATGAACTTTATCACAATATGCTAATTTTTTGAGAAGGACCTGTATATATATGCTTCATGTGTGTTTACTTTAGAGAATCCTCCACTGTGCTATCCAAAGGCAATACCCCAAAGAAGACCACACTGCAATGTGCACCGAAATGCATCAGGTCGCTTGGCAAAACACACAATATAGTATATCTATTTGGATTTACTGTACTGTATTATTCTATACATTTCAAATGTTATTTGCACTTTTTTTAGTGTTCAGTTATGTCCCCTACTTCAACAGAGATGACATTTTAGCTTTTTCAATAAATGTTTGTTTTATATTTTCATTATTTTGTATGATCATTTAATATTTGGGTGTCACAAAGCCCCAGTGTTCCTCACCATTTCCCTTTCTCATTGTGGACCATGTTTTACAATAAACCTAAAGCGGAGTTCCAGCCTGTATTAAAAAAAATTAAAGTCAGCAGCTACAAATACTTTACAGCCTGTTTCCTACTGTGCATGCACGAGTCACGCTGCACCTTCTGAATGGTCCTGCTGTGTTCTGGGATCTGTGTGTCTCCCAGAAGGCAGCGGGCGAAAGGAGGAGAGGCCGGAAATTTAGTAGATCACTGCAATCATTGTGCAGCGATCTTACCTGGAAGTGAGAGCGGAATTGACAGGTATCCGCTCCCCCCTCCATTGCCACATTTGGGACTTTTTTTTTGAGGGGAGGGTGAAAACAACCAGAGCTTCTACTTTTGCCATTAAAGGCAAATCTGAAGAGGTGCCATAATCCAGAATAATTGAATGCATTGTAGAAAAACCCGGTCTTGTGTGGTGAAAATATAATACAAGTTTATTATTTGTACATGTGAAACAATATTTAGGAATTGTGTAGCCTATCCTGATCTCAATTTGTGAATTTTTAATATATTCAGCTCACAAAAAGATTTTTTATTTCTTGTTTTTTTTATTTTTATTTTAACCACTTGTTTATTGGTGACCAGAATATATTTTATACCTTTTTAGTTTTATTTTTATTTTTTTCCGTGTTATCTTTTATCTCCACTAGATAGTGCTAAACTGATCACCATTAGATTACATCATCTCTAGTAATAATAAAAATATATTTTTTCCAATAATAATTTTTGGAGATGATAATCTTCTATTTATTCTACCTGTGACTCATGGTGGTTATTATATATCTTTATTGCCAAATAAGCATTATTATTATTTATACATTTGTATTCTGGTTTAAGAAGAGTTTATAACAGGTTGGTCTATAACAAAATGGCAGCCACTTAGCTTCTATTGAGCTTTAGAAAGATGGCGCCTAAACAGAAAGTGATGTTCTAGTGAAGGTCCAGTCGTAGGCTACATTAATATGGTGGCTGTGTTATACACTAGATGCCCCTAAAGATGCACAGTGATGTGAAACACATGTAGGGTGATATACAGTACATGAGGTCATGCCACCACATCAGATACCCGAGTGGGGGAGTTTGATGTAAGTGCCAGTTAAATAAATGTTTAAATGTATTTTTAAGTATAATAAATACTACACTATATGGAGGTTTTGTCTTTATTGCCTTGTGGTGACATTTGAGTAACAGAATATGCCCCTAGTGGGTGAGAAATGCTGTCACGTCTCTCCTACATGTAAAAATCATAATTTTTTGCTAGAAAATGACTCAGAACCCCAACATTATACAATGTGAAAGATGATGTTACGCAGAGTAAATACATACATAACATGTCACGCTTTAAAATTGCACACAATGGAATGGAATGGTGCCAAACTTCGGTACTTAAAAATCCCCATAGGCGACGCTTTCAAATTTTTTTTGTTAATTTTACTTTTATTTTTCCATTTTGGTGCTTCTTTTTTTATATATTTTTTTATCACTTTTATTCTTATTACAAGGAATGTAAACATCCCTTGTAATAGGAATATGGCATGATCTCTTTACAGATCTCGCCTCTATGCTGGAAAGCCTGAAAAAAAAAAAAAAAAAGATCTCAGCTTCCCAGCTGAGGAGGCGGCAGCATTTTTTCAAATGCAGAGGCCAGGCATGACGTCATAACATTGCACCCAGCCTCCAAACTATCATAGAGACTTCGGGACCCTCCGCCCTTTCCTAAAATCTCTATCGGCAACATCCGGCGCAGGTCGGTTCCTTCTCCAGCTCAACGATTACATCGGTGAGTCGGTAGAAGCACCGGAGGGTGGCGGGGGGGGGGCTTCCCCTCTTGCTGCCTGTAAAAACAATCAAGCGGCTAAACAGCCGCTATGATTGCTCTTACAGTGAAGGGAATCTCCGGCTGTAAAAGAAGATATCTGAATGATGCCTGTAGCTGCAGGCATCATTCAGATATCCCCACTCAAAATCTGTGACATCATATGACGTTGGGCGGAGTGGAAGTGGTTAAAGGGATAATCCTTACCTGCATCTTGTTTATTTGAAACACTCATCTGACAGTACGCACTGGTGGTTAGTATGCATTGCATAAGTGTGCTCTTTGTCACATTAATACACAATTTGCACAGGTGCTTGTAAATAGAGATGGGCCGAACAGCCCCCTGTTCCGTTTGCAGCAGAACGCAAGAACAGGGGAAAAGTTCTAACCCAAACAGGGAACCCCATTGAAGTCTATGGGAGCCGAACAGGAAAAATCTAAAGTGACCATTTTGAAGGCTTCCATGCAAGTAATTGGCCATAAAAAGGGTATGGGGGTCTGGGTACTGCCTTGGTGGACATGTATCAATGAAATATTTTTTTTAAAAAACAATCGTGATGCTTAAAGTGCAACAACAAAAACGAAAAATCCCTTTAAATATAGTCCCCTTAGTGTGCCTGTAAAGTGGCATACCTGTAGAATGCATAGAACATGCTGCAAAAATCACCAATTAACCACTTTCAGACCAGACCATTTTGCTGGCCAAAGACTAGACCACTTTTTGCGATTTGGCACTGCGACGCTTTAACTGACAATTGCACGGTCGTGCAACATGGCTCCCAAACAAAGTTAACGTTCTTTTTTTCCCACAAATAGAGCTTTCTTTTGGTGGTATTTGATCACCCCTTTATTATTGTTTGTGCTATAAACAAAAAAAGAGCGACAATTTTGAAAAAAACTTATTAATATTTACTTTTGTTATAATAAATATCCCCCGAAAATGTATTTCCGGGGGAACGTATTCTTCTACATATTTTTGGTAAAAAAAATCGCAATAAGCGATTATTGATTGGTTTGCGCAAAAGTTATAGCGTTTACAAAATAGGGGATAGTTTTATGGCATTTTTATTAATAATTTTTTTTTTTACTAGTAATGGCGGCGATCAGCGATTTTTATTGTGACTGCGAGATTATGGCGGACACATCGGACATTTTTGACACATTTTTGGGACCATTGTCATTTATACAGCAATCAGGGCTATACAAATGCACTGATTCCTGTTTAAATGACACTGGCAGTGAAGGGGTTAACTATTAGGTGGCAGTGTAGGGGATAAGTGTGTCCTAGGGGTGTGTTGCTAGCTGTGGAGTGTGTGGCTGTCTTTTACACATCACTGATCTCTGCTCCAGTCACAGGAAGCAGAGATCAGTGACACTGTTGCTAGGCAGAACGGGGAGATGCTTGTTTACTTTAGCATCTCCCCGTTCTTCCTCCCTGTGAGACAATTGCGGGTATCCCGGGACCCGCGATCGGACTCACAGAGGTCCTGACTGGCATGCGCCGCCGGCGCACACACAATGATACGGCGGCACATTTAAAGGGACGTACCTGTATGCCCATTTGCCTGACCGTGCCATTCTGCCAACGTACATCTGTGTGCGCCGGTCGGGAACTGGTTAAAATGACTTGCGGTTGCAATTGCCGGCACCCGGCTATTGAATTAATTTTTTTAAATATGGTGTGGGTTTCCCCCAAAATCCATACCAGACCTTTATCTGGGCTTGCAGACTGGCAGGTCAAGAAAGGGGGGGGGACAAGCGAGCACCCCCTCCTAAATCATACCAGGCCACATGCCGTCAACATGGGAGGGTAGATGCTTTGGGACAGGAGAGCCTCTGCCCCCCACCCCAAAGCACCTTGTCCCTATGTTGATGGGGACAAGGGCCTCATACCCAGGAGGGGGGCGCTTGCTCATCCCCCTTTTTCCTGAGCTGCCAGGCTGCATGCTCGGATAAAGGTCTGGTAAGGTTTTAGGGGGGTATTTTTTTTTTAATTGCGTGGGGTTCCCCTTACATTTTTTTGTTTACTATTTTTTTACCAGTCATTTTTTTTTTTTATTCAGCAGTCAGCGGGGAAGCTGATTACTCATCGATTGTTAAAGACATCGTGGCCAGCTTCTCGATCCCGCTCCTTAACAACCAGCTTTTACTGTGCCCTGGTTGGGCAAAGCGCACTGTGCATTGCAGAGTGTTCGACAGGGCGAACACCCACTGAACACTGTGCAAATTTGGGTGTTCCCGAACGAGGCGAACAGCCAATGTTTGCCCCGAACTCATGCTCGAGCCAAACCACTTGCCCAACTCTAATTCCTGGCATGGCAGGAATGCTAACTGCACATCGGTTGTGCTCTTAACCAAACTGTCAAACCATCCACTGGCTGGTGTCTTAACTGATCACATGTGCAGCAACATGGCAGTTGAAGATTAAACAGAGGCAAAGATGACAGCTTCCTTGGCTGAAAACGATAGGAGGGCTTACTTCCTCTTTAATAAGAGCTTACCAAACACAACCAATCCCTTGAATCCATCTATTCCGATCTGGTCAATAAAACTGTGTTAGGTACCCACTTTTCACCATCATCTTTTGTAGAAGACCTCAGACTACTGTCTTGTGTAATGAAAATATTATCCATGTTTATTAAATGTATATACTGAACATGGGAATTTAACAGCAAAAGGGAAATTCTGGGTTGTTTACACTTCAAAGATATATTTATACAGTTTTGACTATTTATGCAAAGTAGCTGATTAACATTTGACATTCCCCTCATTAATACCATCCAAACTCATTTATGTAACCCTCTGGACATCCAAACTTCTGTGAATTTCGATTAGACAATCTCATTATTTAGCCATAACAAGCTTACTTAAAGCAAGATAACTCTTGGCTTTTTACCACATACCAAACTATATTTTTCACACGTTTCTTACATTTTTGTTTATTAACTCTATGCAAGGTTGGAGGATCTGAGGGGAACAAAACCATAATCACCAGGCCTGTAGCTTGATTAAAGCCATCTTCAAAATTCCCCAACATCTGATAAAGAAAGAAAATGTTTAATGATATAGGGAAAAGTCCTCCAGGCTAAATGCAATATTTAAAACACCCAAGCAGTTATAAGCAAGAATTGACGGAACCTAATTTTATTATCAGCGGTATGGAGTCCTGTATTGATGAATTATTTGTTTTCAAATGTATTAGGAATACATAATTTATAACTTTTCTAATCAAATTATGTGATTTTACCAAAAGGACATAGAACACTTTTTCATTCAAGCTTAGCCACTTAAAAACTGGGCCAATTCTGAAATTTCTCTCATAAATGTTAAAATATACCTTTTTTTAGAACCTCCAGCATTACATATTTTTTTAAAGAAGAGACCCTAAAGAATAAAATGGTAGTTATTGCAATTTTTTATGTTGCACAATATTTGTGCAGCCATTTTTAAAAAGCTAATTTTCATTAAAAAAATACACTTTAATAAATTATAGTACACAAAAACACAATATAATACCGCTTCTTTTGTAAAATATAAAAGATAATGTTATACTGAGTAAATAGATACCTAACATGTCTCGCTTTAAAATTGTTCACCCCCGTGGAATGGCGACAAACTACAGTACCTAACAATGTCCCTAGATGACACCTAAAAAGCCTTTACAGGTTACCAGTTTATAGTTAAACAGTCGGTCTTGTGCTAAAATAATTGCTCTTACTATGCCTTTCTTAATGATACCTCATATGTGTGGTGCGATCACCGTTTACATATGCGTGCAGGATCTGTATATGCGTTCGCATTTGTGCATGAACACAGGGGGACCGGGGGTGTTTTAAATTTTTTAACTTTATTGCTATCACAAGGGATGAACAACATCACTAGAAGGGGCAGTAACACATATTCTTTAATGAGTGATCTGGGGTCTATTAGACCCCAGATCTCTCCTCCACTCTCAAAAGCATCTGATCAATCCAATCTCAGTTACATGCCGGTAACTTGTAACCTTGTAACCATCAAACTGACACTGTAAGTGACCAAACCCCTTGTCGCTTCTGATTTCTAACATAACAGAAGAGGGGGAAGCGAGTAAATATGTACCTTCCTTCCCTCTGTGTTCCTCAGGTCACACAAACAGTAGAGGTATTTGGCTCCCCTAATGCATTGGATAGCCCAGGAAAGGTGGCGGGCAGTGGGGGAGGGGGAGCCACCTTTCCTGTAGAGCCACTCAGATCACTGTTACATTAAAGCCCATCCCCAGCTATGATCCTGGTACAACCAGTTCAACTTGAGGACATACAGGTATGCCCCTAAAGGCGTGAAGAGGTTAAAGTGGGACTGTACCTGAAATTTTTTTTTTTAAAAGCCAGCAGCTACAAATACTTCAGCTGCTGACTTTTAATAAATGGACACTTACCTGTCACAGGTTCCAGCGATGTCGGCAGCAGAGGCCGATCAATCGTTCGGCTCTCTGCTGCTGCCGGCACCATTCTCGGTGAGGGAATCAGGAAGTGTTGCCTTTGCGGCTTCACTTCCCGGTTCCCTACTGCGCATGCGCGAGTCGCGCAGCGCAATGAGAATCGTCAGCGCTGTCTGCCGGGACACGTGTGTGTCTCGGCAGACAGTGCGCCGGGACAGGACGTGGTGTAAACTCCCGTGGAAGTTTATGCCTGGAAGTGGGTGCAGATACCTGTCTTAGACAGGTATCTGCACCCCCCCTCCCCCCTGAAAGGTGCCAAATGTGACACCGGAGGGGGGGAGGGTTCCGAAAATCGGAAGTTCCACTTTAGGGTGGAATCCCACTTTAATGTTAAAAAAACTAAACTAAAAACTAAACTAAAAATTACAATAAATAAGAAACATTTTATTAACACAAGTAAAAATGAATACAAATATGGATTATAATATTCTAGACAATATTACTATTGCTCTCTTTTAATGGTCTATTCTGCCTTTTATGGATTATGTTTTTATAGCACTTTATGTGGTTTTAAAATTTAGTTTTAGCAAAGTTTCACCTTGGTTCTCCTAGTTAACCCAGCCCAACAATATGGCACACATTGTCCATCACTGTAAAAATTGCTGTCAACTGCCCGTTATTTCCAGATTTGACTCAAGTGATTATAGTCTGTTCTACTCAGGACATATTGTACTTGGTATCCCCTTATCTATGTCTGACCCTCACTGTTAATAGGTGTCAGTCAATGCCAGCCAATATGTGTTCTGGCATCTTCTTGTTAGCCTATTCTCTTTTTGACCAATGGAACATCATTATACATTGCTTTGTAAAAAAAAAATTACATTTATTCACTACATACAGTAGGGCCACAAAAATAGGTGGTCTTAATAAAGAAGTACCACTATGCAGGGTTCATAACCACAGCTTAAAGTACAGTTCTAGACTTAGTTCTTCCCCCCAGAGGTCCTCTCACCCTGTTGAGGCCCCTACCAGCATTATGTCATGTTTTGTTGACATGTCCAAAAGTCTCTTGAGTTTTCTCTGAGCATGGAGGGCACAGCAGACAGTAGCATTGTCAGTCTGTGGGGAGGGGAGAAGTTGAATGTTAAATGTACTAGCAGATTAAAATGCACTAAAGATTTGAAGCCAAACTCCAGCCATCATTTTATAATCTGTTACAGCAAGCAGGTTTTTATTTTATTTTATAATAAAGGTTTTATATAGATAAATAAAAGCTGATCATTGTTAGTTCCCCAATATTTTGTCTCATCCCTGTAAATTTACTCATCAGAAAGAGAGCTTGTTCTTTTGAAAAACAACAGACCTACTGGCTGGGTCACCAGATGAAAATAGAAGAAAAAATAAAAAAGAAAACAAATGCTGCCATCACATCTAATAATTGGTAAGCAACAATATAGTAAATATTTGCATTTGGGTTTAATACTGCTTTAAAACACCAGTTATCCTCTGTCTGCACAATAAGTTAAAGTTTAAATCAAGCTCACAGCGTAGTGCCATGTTTTATTCCCTGAGACTTTATAGAAAAATGGTAAGTTTCTTTTTATATTCATAATAACATTTTGGAGCTATGTAACAGATATAAACTAGCCACAAATAGACAACTTGACAAGAAACAGCAGACATTATGTCTAACCTTTATTCTCAAGAGTTTATAGTGGGTCCGGAGCCCGAAAGGTTTGCTCAGTCTGCAATCGGATACAGTGCAGAATTTACATCTATTAAGGGTAGTACAAAAAAATCAATGTCTACTTTGTAACTGAGAAATGAAGAATGCTCTTATCCAAGGATACATCTGAATGTATGGGAAATGTCATGCAAAGCAATATAACAAAAGAAAACATATAGTTGGCATACTTATTATATACAAAATCACTTATTTACAGTGTATTGTCATAAATAAGCATATTCACTTTTTTAGAACCACCAGCTGACACTGCATTGCATGCCTGGATGCTGTAAGTGCACACAGGCTACTTGTCAGCAAATCAGGCTCAAGTTCACTTACACTTACTGTATACTTTTTTAAACTCAGACCTTATGTTGAACTGAAAAAGTGTTAATTTCAGCATTTACAGTATTTTTTAGATTTCCGATTTTTAGTTATATGCAGTACTAGTTCTCTTGATTTATTTTTTTTTTTTTTTTTAACAATCAGGAGTGCTTTATTGAAAAAATAAGATACAGTACAATATACCAGCAATACAGAAGTACATCATGCAACACTGCATGTAATATCAGAGCAATACAGACATGAATTACACAGATCAACCATTCAATAACTTACTCATCAAAACAGTTCAAGTATACGTGTACCTGATAGTGAAGAATGACACGATATATTCGGAGAAGAATCTCGGCCATACGAGCCCTGTGTAAGGGCCTATTAAAAAAAAAAAGGGGGGGGGGGGGAGTGGGTAGGAGGAGGAGGAGGTGTGGGGGGGGGGGGGAGGAGCGGGGACGTGGGAAATGAAGACATGGCAGAAATGAGCAAGAGGAGGTATGAGGAGAGAGGGAGGGAAGTGGGGGGGAGGGAGGAGGGATGGGCCACCGCATCCACTATCAGGGCTATTTCAAATTAATTTAACATGCCGTCCATGACGACCATATTTTTTCATATTTCCATGGACACCCACGACTAATGTATGTTCATTTATATAGCGGCACGGCAGCATTTATTTTATTTTCCCAGGAGGACATGGAGGGGGGAACCGAGGGGGTCCACCTACACAATATTTCTTTTTTGCATAGAACAGAAGATAGAAGATTAACAATTCGCTATGATGGGATCTTTGTTCATCATCCACGACACCCAGCAGAGCCAGCTCGGGCCCCATGGGGACCGAGAGCTTGAGGCGTACGTTTAAGTGCTCAAATACTCCAGACCAGAAGGATGACAAATTAGGGCATGTCCAAAACATGTGTAAGAAAGGGCCCGGATACCTCCTACACCTTGGGCATTGCGAGTCCCTGTCAGGGTACATTCTGGCCAGGCGTTCTGGAGTAAAGTAGACCCTATGAAGAAATTTCGTTTGTATAAGCTTGTCTCCAGCAGAGAGAACCAATTTGGGGCCCCTGTTCAAGGACTCCTCCCAATCCTCCCTGTCCAGGGTGGGAATGTCCTCATGCCACATGCTCCAGAGCCTATCTAATTTACCCCAGTCAATGGGAAGCAAGGTGCTGTACAGAGCGGATAGGGGCTTGGGCAGGTTACTGCACGATAAAGATCCTCCAACGGATCGGGTTGAAGAAGCGGCAGTACAGGAAACTGAGCTCTGGCAGCATGTCTAAGCTGGGTGTAGCAGAAATACATCCATCTAGGTAGGTTATACGTTTGTGTCAATTGTGAAAAAGTCAGCAAGACCCCTGACAGCATAATATCCCTCAGGGTCTTGATTCTGAAACCTGCCCATACCTGCGGATCTGTTATAGAGTGAAAATGAGGCAGGTTAGGGATCTCCCAGAGGGGCTGGACCGGAGACCAGCGCTCAGGCTGGAGAAATCTGTGCCTCGTCGCCTTCCACACTCTAAGCGTCACCTTAGTTGGATTGGGAAGGCCACTTTAGGCCCTCACCCCTCTGTAAGCTAAGTGCTGCAATGCCTGCAGGGAGCCCAATCTTTCCGCCTCAACACAGACCACAGCATTGGAGCGCTCGGCCCCGAGCCACCAGTAGACTGTGACCAGCATTTCCGCACAGTAGTACACTTTGAAATTCGGAAGGGCCAGTCCCTCCAATTGAGTAGGCCATTGCAATGTGATCTTTTCCAGGCACGGGACCGAGCCACTCCAAATGAAGGAGCGTATGCATCTGTCCGCCTCCCGAAAGAACGTTGCTAGGATCCAAGCTGGACTGTTTCTAAAAAAGTAATTGAATCTAGGCAAAACAACCATCTTTAAAATATAAATTCGTCCAATTATGTTCAACGTTCCTTCAGGAAGTGTAGCAGAGGGAGTATATTTAACGAATAATATTGGGCAGAGTTCCTAGACACTTTAACTCCAAGGTATCTAAACTCTGTGACCCATTGTAGTGGCGTCGGGTTGAGAGTAGGGGGGTTCTGGTTATCCAACGGGAAAATTACCGATTTCGACCAATTAATACAAACGCCCGACAAAGCCCCAAATTTGTCAAATAAGTCCGATGCAGCTGTGAGGGACGGGCCAGCGTCGCTTAGGTATAGCAGGGTATCGTCAGCATAGAGGGAAATCTTTGCCTTCATGCCGCCGATCTGCAACCCCCTGACCTCCAGGGACTCCCTGACTAAAATCGCCAAGGGCTCCAGAGCCAGGGAGAAGAGAGCAGGGGACAAGGGACATCCCTGCCGCGTGCCTCTATGCAGGGGAAAAGGAGCAGAGACCCAGCCGTTGGTGCGCACCCTGGCCCTCGGAGCTCGATAGAGCAACTGGAGCCAGTGTATGAAGCCAAGCTAACAACCTACCATTTTTACCACCGTGCTCAAATATTCTCTGTTTGGAGTATAACATTGCTTTTTGTGTCTGTTCAAATTATATAAGGATAGCTCCCGCAAAGCCCTCTGCCACGTATGATAAGTGGAATCGCTGGGAGAGCGCATATATGATTCCCTCAGGAGAAGACACCAATTGGCCCTGTGCGTTGCGGATGCAGGCAATGTGTGTAGAGGCTGTTTGGGCTCTAGCAAGCCAAGCTAACAACCTACCATTTTTACCACCGTGCTCAAATATTCTCTGTTTGGAGTATAACATAGCTTTTTGTGTCTGTTCGATATTATATAAGGATAGCTCCTGCAAAGCCCTCTGCCACGTATGATAAGTGGAATCGCTGGGAGAGCGCATATATGTCTCCTCACATCTGGCAGCCTCCCCCTCCAATGCCTCCTGAGAACTAGCAGCATCTTTCAAAACTGCTGAGATTCGGGAGACGTACACCCCTCTTAATAGGGATTTAAATGCACCCAATACAGTATTAACATCAGTAGATTCCCCATTCTCGGTTCAATAGTTACATATAGCTTTCAGGTCCTGTGATGGCACCATGTTAAAATCCCCAAAAAGGAAGACTTCCTGAGTTCCAAAACCCATCACAATATGCATAATGTCATATAACACTTTTACATCAGCCGGGGGGAGGTATAAACCTACCAAAACTATTTTATTTTTCATATAGAATTGCATGTAGGATTAAATACCTACCCCTGGGGTCTGTTCGGATGTCCAATATCTGAAGCGGGAGAGACCTGCGGATCAGCAAGCTAACCCCCCCTAGCATAATTAGAATATGTGGAATGATAATGGGTACCCACCCACGCTCTCCGGAGACCAAGGATCTTATTACCTGTCAGATGCGTTTCTTGGAAGATGCATACATGAGGATTATACTTTTGTAGGTATTTAAAGACCAGTGATCGCTTGGTAGCAGAATTCAATCCCCTAACATTCCATGATATTATAGAGATGTTCGCCATAATCTGTTATTTATATAGGCTATCATGATCCGCATGCCCCCCCCCCCCCCCTCTCCAAACCAGACTCCATAAGGCTGGATCGACCCAGCAACTATGTCTGTATAAGCACATGGAAATATTGATAATTGTAGTACTATGCACATACTGTACAAGTGTATTTGCCACTTCGGTAATGGTATTTATAAATATATAGGAAGAAAGAAACAAAAACTTCCCTTAATTTTGCCGGTACAATTATAGGTGATTCTTTGAAATCTTCCTGATGCTCAAGCCGGTTTTAACATGAAAAAGAGAAAAAACAAACAAAAACCATTGCGCAATATTGCTAACTATAGACTCCCCATGAGATGCCTCAAGTTGTATGCACTCACGTGTACCAGGTGGATATAGTGCAGATAAAAAGTGTCAATGGTCAGGCTTTCGCTCCTGGGCTGTCAGCCCTTCTCCTCCTTTGCTGAGCTTGTGTATCACACAGCGTCACCTAAGCTCCTCCTCCTAGGGAGACGGTGAGCGGGAAGGCCGAAGTTACGCTGCAGCGCTGACAGGCGAGCAGCAGCAGGGTGAGAGCGCCGAAAGTGCGCACAGACGGCCCGCACTTTCTGCAGCAGCTCTGGCATATCGGGGTAATTCTTCAGGAACCTCTGGACCACCAAGTTCAGCACATGCGCCAGGCAAGGGATGTGCGTCAAACCGGCAAGGCCCAGAGCTGCTACGAGATTTCACCCATTATCGCACACCACCAGGCCGGGCTTGAGGCTCACTGCCACCAACCACTCATCGGTCTGTTGTTCCATGTCCCTCCACAACTCCTGCGCGGTGTGGGGTTTTTCCCCCAAACAGGAATGTTTTAAAACTGCCTGCTGTCGTTTAGCCCTGGCTGTGTTGGTGGTGAAGGTGTTACGCTGACCGGATGAGGAGGCGGTAGAGGATGAGGAGGCGGAGTAGGAGGAGTTAGCAACAGGAGGCAAACTGAAGTGCCCTGCAATCCTCGGTGGTGGAAGGACATGCGCCAAAGTGCTATCCACCTCAGGCCCAGCCGCCACTACATTTACCCAGTGTGCTGTTAGAGAGATATAACGTCCCTGACCGTGCTTACTGGTCCACGCATCCGTAGTTAGGGGGACCTTGCCACAGATGGCGTTGCGCAGTGCACACCTGATTTTGTCCCCCACTTGGTTGTGCAGGGAAGGGATAGCTCGTCTGGAAAAGTAGTGGGGGCTGGGCACGACGTACTGTGGGACAGCCAATGACATCAGCCTTTGAAAACTCTGCGTCTCCACCAGACGGAATGAAAGCATTTCAAAGGCGAGCAATTTTGAAATGCTGGCATTCAGGGCCAGGGATCGCGGGTGGCTAGGGGGGGTACTTCCTCTTCCGCTCCAGTGTTTGGGAAATAGAGAGCTGAAAGCTTCCATGGGACATTGTGGAGATGGTTGGTGACCCAGGTGGTAGTGTTGCTGGCAGATCCTCTGTTTGCGGGTTGGCAGGTGTCACTGTCACTACAGAGGTGGATGAAGAGGCCAAGACTGCAGCAGAAGAGGAAGCAGGAGGAGCCAGAGACCTTTCTTGGTTTTTGCGGTGTCTACTCCACTGCATCTCGTGCTTTGCACTTAGATGCCTGGTCATGCAGGTTGTGCTCAGGTTGAGAACCTTTATGCCTCGCTTCAAGCTCTGATTGCACAGCGTGCAAACCACTCGTGTCTTGTCATCAGGACATTGTCTGAAGAACTGCCACGCTAGGGAACTCCTTGCACCTGGCTTTGGTGTGCTCAGTCCCTTGCTGCGTTGGGCAGTAGCAGACGTACTGTCTAGGGGACGGACGCTCCGCTTTTGCACCCTGCTCCCTCTTCTGCTGTGCTGGTGGCTCTGTGTGACCACCGCCTCTTCCTCTGAACTACACTGGTCACCTGCATGACGTTGATTCCATGTGGGGTCAAGGACCTCATCGTCCTCCACATCATCTTCCACCCAAAATTCACCCCTGCCCTCCTTGTCGGTCTGCACAATGGCAAAAGCAGCATCAGTTGGCACCTGTGTTTCGTCATCATCCGAGACGTGCTGCGTTGGTCCTCCCATGTACTCATCATGAATGAATGAATGAATGAATGATTTGTATAGCGCTGCAACTGCGAACTGAATCGCCTCGAGGCGCTTAACTGCTCATGTTGGGCATCGGTGCACACAATCTCTTCCACTTCTGAGGCAGGGCTTGGTGGATGGCCCTGGGAAACCCTGCTAACAGAGTTATCAAAAAGCAGAAGAGACTGCTGCATGATTTGGGGCTCAGACTGATTGGCTGATTTGCAAGGGGGTGAGGTGAAAGACTGATGGACATCGGCTGCAGGTGCCAACTCTGAACTTTCATCAGGAGACTGGGTGGGAGACAATGTGAAGGAACCCAGTCTACTATCGCCTGTACTATCGCCTGTACTTGTCCTGGCCTCGACATTTGTACAGCCTCATTAGGCGCGCCAAAATACTGCTGCAGGCTCTGTCGCCTACTCGCACCTGCGGAAGGTGTTTCACTAGTGCGTGTAGCTGGCACAGATCGACCACGTCCTCTCCCTGCAACAGGAGCGCCACCAGCAGCACCACGACCTGGGCCACATCCCCTTTTTGATGATCTCCTCATATTTTCAAAATTTATGATCTCGCCCTAAATGGGTGTTTTTGTATATAGCAGAATACACGTACAGTGTCTAAAGCGTTTATGAAAACGCAGAAAATGCTACTGGGAAGAAAAAAAAACACTGCAAAATTTTATTTTTTTGCAATGTTTTTGCAATATCAGACTACACGGATAGTATGTAAAGCGTTTATGAAAACACAGAAAATGCTATTGGGAAGAAAAAAAAACACTGCAAAATTTTATTTTTTTGCAATGTTTTTGCAATATCAGAATACACGGTTAGTGTCTACAGCGTGTATGTAGGAACACGCAGAAAATGCTATTGGAAGAAAAAAAAAACACTGCAAATTTTTATTTTTTTGCAATGTTTTTGCAATATCAGACTACACGGATAGTATGTAAAGCGTTTATGAAAATGCAGAAAATGCTATTGGGAAGAAAAAAAAACACTGCAAATTTTTTTTTTTTTGCAATGTTTTTGCAATATCAGACTACACGGATAGTATGTAAAGCGTTTATGAAAACACAGAAAATGCTATTGGGAAGAAAAAAAAACACTGCAAAATTGTATTTTTTTGCAATGTTTTTGCAATATCAGACTACACGGATAGTATGTAAAGCGTTTCTGAAAACGCAGGAAATGCTATTGGGAAGAAAAAAAAAAACACTGCAAAATATTATTTTTTTGCAATGTTTTTGCAATAAAAAAAACACTGCAAAATTTATTATTTTTTTGGCAATGTTTTTGCAATATCAGAATACACGGTTAGTGTCTACAGCGTGTATGTAGGAACACGCAGAAAATGCTATTGGGGAAAAAAAAAAAAAAAAGCAAAATTCAATTTTTATGCTATGTTTTTCCAATAGCAGAATACACACAGACTGTGGTGTATCTCTTAGTATATGCAGTGCAGTAATGTTGCACTGAGCTTGAAGGTAAAACGTTTAGATTTTGTCTGGCACTGGCCTCATGGCACTGTTACTGTGACTGTACACTGCACCCCAGCCAGGGTACAATTGATTTAGGAATCTCTTCAATAATTATGACTGCCTCTTTCTTTTGCAAAATAAAGAAACTCCCTCCCTACTCTAGCTATCTAGATCACTCACTGATCTAACTAATTAGAATAAAATTCCAGGAATGTGGACTGACTTTCGCACACTAACTCCTAAAATCCTCTATCTATCTGCAGCACAGGAACCTGCCTAACAGTGTCTGTCTAACAGAATGACGTTGTGTGCTGTGTGTGGGCTATATATAGAGGCTGGGTCACATGCTGCACTGGCCAATCACAGCCATGCCATTAGTAGGCATGGCTGTGATGGCTTCTAGGGCACACTAGTGAAACGATCATCCATTGGCTGGCCTAAAGCTGTTAAAAAGGCGCCAATACAGCGCCGAACACCGGACCCGAACCCGAACTTACAGCCAATAGTTCGGGTTCGGGACCCGGACACCCAAAAGTCCGGTACGGACCCGAACTTTACAGTTCGGGTTCGCTCAACCCTACTAATGACATCACCTGAGATCACCAGGGTGGTCACTATGTTTACAAAACTAAGCAGGCTGGGTATTAAAAAGGTCCTTTAGCAGTGATAGTTTTTTTTTAATGCCATTTCTGCCAGAGTGCATCCTTCTGGTGTGCTACTTCAAGTGCATGTTTAAGGGACCCCCAATCATGGTATTTATAGAAATTGTGTATTTTTTAATGTTGCCCTTTAAACCTTATTAACCAGTTAAGGACCAGCCACCGCAGTTGTACTGCAGCAGGTTGGCTCTCCTGCGCAAATCGCTGCCATTGTACATTGGGCACGTGGCCGCCTAGTGGACGCGCGAGCATGCGGCCATCTAGGGGACGCACGTGCTTGCACCTGGCGCACCAGCTGGGATCGGATTCATTCCAGAATGGATCAGTGTCCAGGCCTATGCCAATGATTTCTGGCCTGGACCTGGTGATCGGTTCTGGCAAATGAGAGACTGTCCTCTGCCTGTAAATGTAAACACAGGCAGAGGAAGTGATGTCACCTCCTCTTGTTGATCCCTCCGTTACAGTGAGAGGAGAGAGGACATATAACTGTGAATTGCACCAACACTACACTGACATCAGGACACATAGGCACACTTGTCACTCCCCAGTTAACCCTTTCACTCCCTGTCACAGTGTCTACAAGTGCAGTTTTCCGACTTTTCACTGATCACTGTACTGGTGTCACTTGTGACACTAATCAGCGTTAGGCCAGTTAGTGGTAGGCCCAGGTAGGTCTAGGGTACTCCCCATTAACCCCCTAATAAAGGTTTAACCCTCTGATCACCCCCCAGTTAATTCTTTCACTCCCTAATATAGTGTACAGATCTCTTTTCTGATCACTGTATTTAGTGTCATGGGTGACGCTAGTTAGCCAGTTAGCTATTTACTGTCACTG